>VWZP01006149.1:803390-838459 GCA_013396995.1 Dicaeum eximium | reverse complement strand
GCAGTTCCTGTCTTCCCTCAGACACCTCTCAGTCCCACCGCCATTCCCAAGCAGTTCCTGGCTCCCCTCAGACACCTCTCAGCCCCACCACCATCCCTGGACATTCCTGCCTGTCCTCACAGACACCCCTCACCCCCAATGCCATCCCTGGACATTCCTGCCTGTCCTCACAGACACCCCTCACCCCCAGTGCTATCCCTGGACATTGCTACTTGTCCTCACAGAGACCCCTCAGCAGTTCCTGGCTCCCCTCAGACACCCCTCAGGCCCAAGGCCATCCCTGGACATTCCTGCCTGTCCTCACAGACACCCCTCACCCCCAGTGCTATCCCTGGACATTGCTACTTGTCCTCACAGAGACCCCTCAGCAGTTCCTGGCTCCCCTCAGAGACCCCTCAGGCCCAATGCCATCCCTGGAAAGAGGGCACCTGCTCAGGCTCAGTGGTCTGGATAGCTGGGATAAGCTGGTGCCTGTGCTCAAGGATCAGCCTGTTCTTCACAGGAACCACTGAGGGCTGTAGTGCTTAACTTCAGATGCCATCTCTAGGGGTCTCACCCTGTGCCTAGATGCATACCCAACATGCTCAACACAGCCCTCTCCCCATCTCAACCCAAGTGTCACAAAATGACAGTAATTACATTATAAACACTGCCCTTCCTTCCCCCCCACCACCTCCATGTGTTTTTACTTCAGCTAAACAGCAGAAATATTTCCTCACAGCTGTCTTCAATTGAGAGCAGGGAGGGAGGTGAGCTGGTGGAGAGGAGACCTGTAGAAGGGACACACTATCCCTCTTCAGAAGGAAAGGGAAAAAAAATCCCAAAAAGGAAAGGAAGAAGGAAAGGTGTCATTGCTCAGTTTTTGATGCCAGTAATGCTAAGGAAGCCATGGGGAAGACAAGCAGTAAATACCAGTCCTATTACTTTAGGTTCTGATGGCAAAGCCTGTGCATCCAGTCTACCCTGCACATGACAGCTCCTTCTGGAGCTGGACCAAGGGAAGTCCCCATGGCTGGGATCAGAGGATTATCATAAGAGGTAGAGAAACTTTTCAGAAACCTGTCTGGAATAGGAACTCACTGACAAATCCCTGCAGCTGCAAGAAACTGTATGATGGTAAAGATGGTTTGCTGTCTTAGGGGTGAGGGTATGCTTTCACACACTACTTCCCAAGCCTCGGAAACCTGAAGTACCCCTGAAATACCTCTTCCCAATTGACAACCTCCTGCATGAGGTGTGTACAACCTGATGGCAGCGAGGGGTAGAAAGTGATGCTGTCTTGGCTTTATTCACAGAAGGCAGGCATTGCAAGCTGTAGATCAGGACTAGAAAAATCAGGGACTGCAAGGTAGAGGATCATGATCCAAACCTGCTGCTTATCAAGGAGCACTTGGAGCTGGACAAAAACTCTACAGCTCTTCTTTGGGGACAAGGGCTCATGGCATCACATTCCTGTGCAGCGCTGTCCTGCACCATGAGAGCAATATCATGAAGTATTGCCTGGAGGCAGGCAATTTCACCTGATCCCCCATTCTCCCTATGCACACATAGTGCTTATTTTCCTGCAGTACATGAGGTTCTCTTCAATATTACAACACTTCCAGCTGATCCACTTGTACATTTTTTCATAACCTTGCTGATACATATTTTAAAATAAATAAATAAATAAATAACTCAGTGCAAAGCTGTTTTTCACGGCATAACTTCCTGGCTTCCCTTCTCCTTTCTACAATCCCAGCTTTTCTGGGACCTTGTACCAAGAACTGATATTTATTTACGCTTGAAATACACTCCTGCTCTGTCCCAGCCCCTATGTTGAAGTAGCCATTGACAAAGTCCAGTAATTAACAACCATCAGAGGTTGATCGCTCTGCATGAGTTATATTTGTACTTGCATTTTCAGACAGCCCCTTCTCTCCTCTATTGATCCCCTTATCCATAAAAGCCAGGTCCCAAACAGCCCTTTCTAGGCTACTCCAGCATTTATTTTGCTGGACCACAGGCTGAAGGGTAAATGTCCCATGCAGGTTTCATTATGCCATAAAAACCAAAATATCTCAACTGGGCACCTGCTTCACTTCAATATCCTGCAGAAACCCTCAAATACACTAAAATGTGCATCACAGTTAAAAAACAGACACAGCCAGCCAGCTCTGAGTTCAATACTCAGAGCTCTAACTGCATGGGAACATCCAGGAAATCTTAATTTTACAATGTCCTCTTTACCTTTCATCTTACACTATGCCCCCAGTGCCATGGCAGGAGAAGCTGAGCCCCACCTTGCCACACAAGCTCTTCCCTTTAGTCCTTACAACAGCATGCAATCAGGAAGATTACTCGTGCTGCCATGCTTCCTGGTGGTCCCAATTAATCCCATGGAGTCAGAACAGAGCACGTAATCGGGACGTCGCCCGCACAGCCAGCAACTGGAAGCCCCAGACACACTGTATTTATCTGTAAATCAAAGTGAAGCTAAGCAGCTCCCTGGCCCTGACAGCATTGGTGTGTCTCCCAGAACATTTTACAAATTGCTTCTATGACATGCTCTGTGTCTTTCCACGCTGGACAACATGTTTACTCAAGGGTTTCTTCTGAAAAAATGCGAAGGACAGCCTGTTGGGACCAGAATAAATTCAAGAGGATATACTGTCCTGTTTTATTTTTTACCCATCAATAGCTATTGTGCTGTTTAAAGAATTCAGAAGTGTTTTGTTACTGGAAAGCTTTTCAACACTTTGATTTCTACTTTTTAATCCTTCTTTCTCTGCAAAATGCCAGTTGCAATTCCCCCCTCTTTTTTTTTTTTTTTGGGTGATTATGCTAAAACTTTTGCTCAAAGGCTTTTGGCCGCATTTTGCCCTCACATATGCACATTCAACTGCCAGTGAAATTAGTGGCTTGTTTGCATGCAAGTTGGAGGAAGGAATTTGGCCCCATCGGCAGCATTTTCTGAGTGGTCACAGTGCAATGCACACCAATTTTTTGGACCCCTGCTTCAGACACCACAGCCAAGAGGCAGCTAAATTCCCAGACCACCTCAAGTAACATACCAAAATCTTCACGTTGGTGAGTGGTGCAGGAAACACACTCAGGCCTCTGCACTGGAGGGGCTGTGACACATGCCCATGGAATGCCAGCATGGGAGCCAGATGCTGGTTTTGCTCTCCAGGACCTCACCACCCTTCTGGTCACAACCCAGCTCAGTTGCAGGTAGGGTCAACACGGAGGGAAATTGGTGTTACCCATTAAAAATATGCATTACACACACGTTGAGGATCTCCCTGAGGTTCTTGGTGGGCTCCTGAGTGATTCACCTCATGTAGGAACAGCTCCCTCACTCTCCTGCTGGTTACAGAAGGAGATGAGTGTCTCCATGCGCTGCCTGGAGTTATTTCACCAGACATCCACAGGCTCAGATGTCACACCCCATCAGATACCCCCCACAAAGGCAGAGTGGAAGGAGGTTTGCTTTCATCCTTCCTGGCATCTGGAAATGTAACAGCCGCTCTTCAATCATCTGCTCCCATTCAGGCTCATACCTTCCATGTGTGGAGGCAGAAAAAGGATCTCAAGGGTGGCTCTTCCAGTTGACCCCGGCAGGAAGGACAGGTCACAGAAAGGCTGTTTTGAGGACTGTGGCAGACTCAGGTAATGACTCAACTGACTTTGTGCCCAAAAGTCAGATGAGACCAAGCTCAGGCCTTTCCCACAGACATATGTGCATTTAAATACATACAGGCAAACATAAAATTAACATCCCTTAGCCCTTATTGATTCTAGTAAAAAGCAATTAGCATGCAAGCTAGCCTTGTGTTGGGATCCTGGCGTGACCAAGCCATTTTGGGGAAGCTTGGCTCCTTTCCTATGGCTATGCCAGCCTGGTGGTCTCATGGACAAATCTGCCGCTACATGGAAATTGAGACAGAGGAAGCAGCACTGTGCACGGCTGGTCCCCTTATTATTTTGGTTAGTGGCAATGAATGGTAATGAATTCCAAGATGGGTGGAGGGTGGAAAAATGAACCAGCCCAGCCTTAATCCCTTTTGTTTGTTCAGCTAACAGCATAATCTCCAAATTTCCACAGACAGTTCTTCAGAAAAAGGAGGATAAAGAGCAAAGGATGGAACATGCACAACACATTTCTAGTCCAAAGGCCTTCCTGGTACTTCTGTCTATCTGTGTTCCAAACCACTCCATGCTGAGATGGTGTTTTTTCCCCTATATATCTCTGACCCAGGGCCCAGCCAACATACTTTTCAAACTTGATTTTTCGCTCTCTTGGGTTTTAGGAACCACCCTAAAACACACCCTGAAATGGGCTGTTTGTAGACATCTCCCAGGTTAGCTGTTGAACAGAAGACACAAGGCATTTCCAGTCTACAGAATTGAATCCTGAATTTTGTCAACAGGATTTCTTAACACCTTTGGACCAGCACCATCTTGCAGAAATATGCAAACAACTCAGTCGTTAAAGCTGCTAAATCTTTCAGTCATTCAGTTGACTTGCTTGGCCCTTATCCTGCAGTTTATGTTCTGCAGCAGTCCCGCTGACCTCCATGAAGCTGATCGTTGAACAAACACGCCTTGCCATCAATAAGAGCATCAAAGGTGACTTTGTAGGAGCACACAGGACTTACAGACCTATTCAGATAGTGCAATACTTTCAGACCTTCTGCCCAGGCAGTGCTCACAAATAGATTGCAACAGCTTCACTTTGATTTTTAACCTGGAAATATTTCTATTCCTCAGAAGTCTCTCTACCTCAGTAAATGTGAGGAGGTTTTTTTTGGACTGAACTTGTCCTGTGGCATCTAAATAGTCCCAGTGGATCTGAACCAAAAGTAACTTCAATAAACTGCTCAACTAAAAGAACAAAAATAATTGCCCCCAAAGGAAGAACCTCTCCAGTGTCATGGCTACGCAACAGTGATAAAACTGAGAAAAACTGGTCTCAGTCTCTGTTGACTCCTGAGACCTGGATGGATTTTGTTGCCATCACTTTGAACTGAAGGACACAAAAGACCTCATTTAGTCTTACTTCTTCATTCCCTGCCATAAAAGCCAGGAAATGCAGTAATATGGCATTTCCAGTGCCATTTCATTCACTTTGTGCCTGAATTATTTTTATTTCCCAAGGCAAATGGAGAAGCATGAGACAAGCGTCCGTCCTTAATTCCAAATTTCCTGCCATTGCCCAATTTAAACCATAGATTTAACATTGTTAGGACAACATTTTCTTCTATATGTGTCTTACTATTGATGTTAGCCACTTACAGTTTATTTCCTACAGCAGCTGGGAACATGGAAACTTGTACTGTAAGGACTGAGTCACCCCCCTATTGTCTCATGTTAGCCTTGCACGGCTCAGTAAGGTCATTTTTGACTTCAAATTCAGGAGCCCCTCATTGTGGCTGAACACAGACCTTCAAAGAGAAGAAACAAGTAGCAAAGAGCCCTGCCAAAACAGAGAAGGCCAAACAAACAGTGAGCAGGAATGGACAGTGGAGCTTAAATCCCACTAAATACAAACTAAATAGCACTGAAGGAAAGGGATCTCCTGCTACTCCGTCTGGTTGTCAGAACAGCCAGGATTCCAGCTCTTTCTGGAGAACAAGAGCTGGCAAGGATGGAGGAGAGCCTTTATTTCCTCCTCAGTTTACATCACTGGCTGGATGTGAGCCCCCAGCAGCAGCCCCTGGCACCAGCCTGAGGACCCCTCCATGGACTCAGCTTGGGTTAATGACATCCATCTTCCCTGGGAACTAGGGATTTGTTGTGGAAACCCTGCCAAAAGAGCCTAACTTTGGCTTCTCTTCCTAAACATTTGTGGAAAGGCTGCAAAGCATCTGCTAGGGCCCGAAGCTGAAGATAAGCCAAAGGCAAGCAGGGATAGATGTCCCATTAGGATTATAATTCCTGCCAGAGATGTGGTACAGCATCAGACCCTGGGTCTCCTGGGAAGGGATGGATAGAGGATCCTCTTCTTCCTTCTCTCCTTTTTTCCAAAATCTTCCTTCAGAATAAAAAGGGGAAAGGCTAAATCTAGGGGACCCATAGGCACCAGGGGTGAGAGCTCAAAGGTTCCTTGCTGCCCAGACCACTTTTGCACGTCTCCCTTGGTAAGCAAAGGTAAGCAAGGGTGCAAAAAAAAAAACGTAATTACCTTCCTATTTTTTTAGGGAAATAAAGGAAAAACAAAGATAGAGGATATGAGACTGCCAGCAGGAAACCAGGTCTTGGCAAAGTGAGGTGTAATGAACAGAGAACACCAGTCCCTAGGGCTCTCCACAGGGGATGGTCACAACTGTAATGGAGCCATCAAAAAATTATTGTTTTCTTTACAGTAACACCTCAAGCTCAATTTACAGCAAGGAAGAGAGAGCTGTAAAAGAGTTGGAAGTCTCTTCATCCACTACTGCTTCCCAGGGACTGCATGAGGCCAGTTCAATTTGCACCTTTTATCACCCCCACCTGTGTTTCACTTGTTTGCAGGAACCCTCACCCCTAGGCAATAAAACCAAAATTACTGCAGAAAGCCAAACATAGAAACTGCTTGCTTGGAATCCAAAGGGATTTTACTGAGGCGAGAGCTGCCAAAAACCACTGTTGGACCCCTCTGCTGCAAGCACCCAAAAGCCCTGATCCCACTAGCGCCCTTCACACAACACTGGAACAGTACAAAATGAGCTCCCCCATTTCCTCCAGTGCCTTCCCATCCACACATTTTCTTCTACCTCCACCTGAAGGCCCCAACCCGACAGGAACCTGGAGACAGAACCCTAACCCTAAAAAAAAAAAAAAAACCCAAAAAAACAAACCATGTCTCACGTCTTAGGGAGCCACAGCTGCTCAGTGCCCAGCAGCACCAACCCATTTGAGTTCAGCCCAAAACACAGGAAGCTTACCAGCTCTACTTGATTTTTCAGCTTGCAAGCTTTTCCCCCAGCTTGGCTGTTTGCTCTTGTCTTTGGAAGTATAGACCAGCCCTCCAAATTACAGCCTGTTTTAGGGCCCAGCTGCTAGCCTAAAAGACCAGCAAGCTCACCTCAAAACCTTTTCCATCATTTGTCTTCTCCATTTCTGGGAATTAGGGTCCACACGGCTCCCTGCCTCTCTCCCAGTGCAGCACTGCTGAGGATGTGAATTGCCTCCAGGAGCTGGTGCAGTCATCAGCCAGGACACATAGCACCTGCATGGAAAGGCAGCAACAGGGGAAATAAAGCTTTCTGCCAGGGGGGTTGATCAGGGTGGATTTTTAGGGGCCTAACTGTGTTAATGATCCACAAGCAGCCAGAAGCAAACATCCCCAGCTTGCTCCAGGATGCCAAAGGCATTTCTGCCTATCACCTGCATGGTTCTGTATAGGCAAGAAATTAGAAATACAGGCAGCCCTGCTTCTGTGGGCTGATAATTTCTGTGAGCTGATAAACTGCAGCTCTTCAGGCTGCTGTGACCTGCCAAGCACCCCTTCCCTGACCTAGAACTCCTCTCCCACTCAGCCTTGCTTTTGGGAAAAATTAGGCTGAGTTTCAAGCAAACCTGGGCTGAGCTTCAAGTGAGCCTGAGCCAACTCCTAATTTATGCAGTCAGTGTATTGTTTGGGGTCAAAACCATAAGACACACAGAGGCTTTGCCTCATTTCTGCTCCAACCTGCAAGCACATCTGAGACATCCCGGCTGCAATTGTCAGCCAGCAATGCTCTGGACCACAGCACAGCGCAGGACTGAGCTGGGAGCAGAAGGCAGCAGGTCTCAGAGGCCAGGCTGGAGCAAAGGGTTAATGCACAAGGGGCCAAGTCCAGCCGAGGCAGTTATTTCAGCGCCATGCTCAGAGTGATGAATTCTCAAAAAAACCCAAACCTCACCACAGGAAAGATGCTGTTACTCTTAATTAGGCAGAGCTGCACCTTAGTTAGTAACCCTTTGCCTGCAAGGGCACTGCACAAATGGTGAAGTCAGAAACAGACTTCTGAAAGCTGTAGAGGCAGAGAGGCTGGGTGTTACCCCCAGTTAGCAGGGTGCAGGGCTGGGACATGGAAGGTAAAGATCAACTAGGAAAATGCTTTTTTATTTAAGGGTACTCCAGAGACTAGTTGCATTTTACAGACACTGGGGTATCAGAGGGGTTATCATATGTGTCTGTTACACTGCAGGCATAAGGCACTGATGATACTTAGCTTTGGCCCTTTTTCTCACCTCCCAGTCCCTTTTCAAACATGAAAGCTGACTGCTGTCCTGGTCACTTCTTGCAGGGCAGGACAGAGGAGACTTGCACTGGAAACACAGGCCAGAAAAGCCACCGATTCATTTCCACAGCAAGGGGAGGGCTGCACATCCAAAGCCTCTCTGCTTCCCACACACTGACTGAGACTACTTGCACCACATCACTGCTGCCAGAAAGGCAGTTCCAAGTGCAGGAAAAGGTCTTCCACCTCATAGCAGATCTGCCAGGTGAACTGAAGAGCAAAAAGTCAGACTTTCTCCTTTTAAAACCTCTATTCCACTCCTATAAAATTCACAGAGAAAGATTTGGCACCATAAAACCCCAAACCACCTTAAATTAGCAAAAAGGAATGGTAAATTAAACCAGTATCAGGGCACTAAGGTAGGATACCCCCGTTCCCATAAATTTTAGCAACAGCACAGCTGGAAGAATTGGTCAAGCTTCACCAAGAATATCAGTTCCATGCAAAAATTCCAATATATGTGTGGCATATTGGTGTGACATACAAAGTGTATTCAAGCCACCTCTTCGCAGCATCAGCACAAGAGGCAAACCTTTGTCTGCAGTGGCAAACAAGGGGTCTGTAACAGCTTTCACAACAAACACTGGCCTGAAAGTGGCTACCAAGAAGATATCACAGAGGTTGCCTTCTCAGTGGAGGAGGACAAAGGAGAACAGCTCTTCTCCTCTGAAAATTTTGCTCATTTCTGTGAGAAAGTTTAGTCTTGCTGGGAGGTTGCATTTATATTGTGGCTGAAGGACTGCTCCAAACTGGAGACCAGTAAGTTAAACAATCTCCCCAGCTTGTCTTTGTGCTACAAATATGTTCCACAGTGCTTCAACAGTTTGGGCAACAGTGGGGCTGTGTGTCATCTATTATTTCTGTCCATCTGGAAGAAGCATTAACCACAAATAAGCAGATTGACTTGTTCTTTACTGCAAAGAAAGAAGAGCCTTGCCAGAGCAATGCTCATTTCCACTGATGGCAGATGTTTTGGGCATGCTGGGGTACCAACGGCTGTATGTAAACCAAGAGTCACCCTCCTCCGCCCTGAGGAACTGCCAAGTTTTTAGGCTGAAATTCTAAAAAAACTAGAAAGAGAGGGAAGGGAAAAAGTCTTTTTTAAAACTAACCTATTCATATGCGTCAAGTTTACTTTTTCCCTGGCTTTCTGACCTGGTGTCTCTGTGGAGTGAAGCTTACCCAGTGGGTCTCCGCTCCTCCTTGCCCTGCCAGTTTTTGCAACCCTGGGCAGCTTGCAGGCGAGGTAGAATGAGCTGGCCAGGATGGCTGCCTAGTTGAGGATGGAGGCACAGGCACAAAAGCAAGACCCCCTGTGGACCATCTGAACTGGTGCTCGGGGGAAAAAAAAAATCCCCAATCAGGGGATCGCAAACTTCAAGTGCCAGCCCCACATTCCCTGTATCCATCCACGCTTTCTCCCCCCACCTTCTCATACACATACAGGCTGCTGCTCTTTCTCCTCCAGCCTCCCACATGAGCCAGGGGGACAAAAATGAAATCAATAAATAACCACTGTTAGCTCCTGCATTTTCAAAGTGGTGCTCAGGGATCTGAGTACATGCAACTTTCATTAACCTTATTTAGAGTCAAAAACGTAACACCTTGGCCACCACTCTGCAAACACTGAGACTTTGCTGCAAGCCACTGGTGCTGGCAAGCCCACGCTGTTTCTTTGCCCAGACCAAGGCCGAGGTTTGGGTTTGTTTCTGGGTTTTTTTATTGCTTTGCTTGGGGTTTTTGTTTTGGTTCGGGTTTTTTTTCAAAGAGGAGCAGTTGGTGTCCTGAATTTCTCATTCCCCCATTATTGTTTTTGATTGCTGACATTATTCAGAAGTGATCTAAGATCCAAGACCATCACATCCCCATATGTCAAGGTTTCAGCAGCAGGCTGATGACATGCTCTGTGCTTTACTGCTAACTTACATCTGCTTGGAAGGTACACCCCGACAGTCTTCTTTCTTGTAGAAGGTGCCCCAAAATTGTGTGAGCCAGGAGCTCCTGGCTCAGTGCAGGAGAGGGTTTAGGTACAGACTCTGCTTCCTCTTCCAAGACTTGTACATATGTAGATGTTTATTCCAGGATGGGGGCAGAAATCAGCAAGAAAATAAAACGGACAAGAGGTTGAGGCTTCAGAGCCTCCCAGACGTTGCACAGACACCGCTGCTCTCCCAGAAGCTGGCAACAGGTACACGTACAGACACATTAGCCTCACAGTGCAGCTTTTGGAGAGCACATCCCCTCTCCCATTCCACAAATCCAGAGGATTTCCACAAAGAGCCATATCACAGCAGAGTGTTGACAGCAAGCGCTGCCACCCGGAGCAGGAGAGCAGGGAGCTGTATCCCACCCAGCTCTGGCAATCAGGAAAACACTGCTGCATCCCAGCAGCACAGGCATTTGTCATTGATTTTATAAACAATCCTTTCTTTACACCAGGTAAAAATCAAGGGCTCACTTGCTTCAGGCATTACTGCAGCCTGAGAGCAGAGAATTTCTGATTTCTGTATTTTTCCAGCCTCAATAGGCAAGGAATGGAATCAGCAAATTAAAGCAATTACAATGTTCCTTGTCTTTACTCTGAGTGGCACTGAGCAGCTCTCCAAACCACACCTCAGTAGCACGTTGCTGTACATGTACACCCTGATCAGCCAAGACCTTTGACTGTATATTTTTAGAGAAACTTTAGAAAATATGGCAATTGTCTTCCTTTTTGGGAAGTCCTTTCCAAGAATACTCTTTTCTAATCAGGTCTGAGTGCAGAAAAAAGGATTCTTCCACAAGAAAGAGCCTTCAAAAAGGCTTCCAAAATGATCAGCAGCAAGTTTGGGAGGCAGGTGAACTGTTCATAGAATCCTAGAATGGTTTGGGTTGGAAGGTATGTTAACTATCATTGTGCTCCAAACCCCTGCCAGAGGCGGGGACACCTTCCACTAGACCACATTGCTCCATCTGGCCTTGAGCACTTCCAGGAATGTGGTATCCACAAATTCTCTTATCAACTTGCCAAAGTGCCTCACAGTAAAAAAAATTATTTTTAATATCTAACCTAAATCTACTTTCCTTCAGCTTAAAGTCATTCTCCCTTGTCCAGGGAATTGCTGCAAGATTTTCCTTTGTACTTGCTTTCTCTTGTTATCTACTTGAAAGTAGACAAGAAAAACAGGAAAATATGGATTTCTCTAAAATGACAAAACCAAACATTTTTGTAAGAAAAATGGCAAAGAAACATGTACATGTAAATTTCATGTAACTGAAAACCCTACTTCAGGTAAAGATACTTTCTTAAGTTCATTCCCACGGAAACAAACCCCAAACATAAAGCATTTGTAACACTTTTGTCAGAATGTTTTTAAACAAATGCCTTTTGTTTAAAGAAATTCAGCTGCATCTCAAGCAGTTTAGCACATGTAAAGAAAGTGTGCAGGCTGTTGGCAAAGTAATTTCTCTGTCAGAGCAGTTGCAAGGATTTCTTATTAAAGAGAGCAGCTCTGGGCTCTTTTCCTCTCCCTCAGCATCACCAGTGTTGATGATGAATCCATGAGCTGGGTCAGTGGAAAAAACTTCATTATTCTATACATTAGCTAAAAAAAGAAAAAACTATGCAGAGACTGGTTTTGCTCAATGAATGACTTGTCTTCGGCTACACTTAAGCAAAGCTTTCAGTTTGTGTCTGGAGATGAGTGAACAAACCCCCAAAATCTGTATTTGTACTCATGGATGCACTTCCATACACCTGGTGATAAAAGAACAAGGCCATCTACACAGCTGTGGAGCAGTGGAGTTTATGAAACCCCCTTTACTACGTCCTCAGACATCTGGCTTCGCCTTTCTGGTGTCTGATACAAGTTGTACTCACACAGTGTTCCTCTCAAGCACATGGAAAAATTGTGGTTTTAACCTTTTTATAAGGTCACCCATTTTTTTCAAACCCTGAGAGAAGTGAAAAGCCTTGGGGTTTTCTCTCTCCCTGCCCTTAGCTCAGGCTGAAGCCAGCCAGTGGGGAAGACACATCAGAGGCCTGTGCACAGAAGTGCTGCCATTATAGTTCACTTCATTTCTGCAATAAGCTGACCAAACCCATCCCCAGACAGAACTGTGTGTAAGTACTGAGTCTCTGCTCAGTTCTGCACCTACATCTGGATGCAGAGGGGTGTAAGTTACAGTAGAAAACACTACCTGGGGTGCAGGAGCACACACCTCTCTCGCCATCAGCCTCCTTCTCACATAGCACGGGATCTGCCACCCTAAAAATAGGCGGCCGTTGGACAGCTGATCCCCACACAAAGGGCCCTCCGTGTCCCAGGAATTCCACATGGCTGACAGACAGGGGAGCAGCCCTGCTTTGTGCCCCGAATGCCGCTGTCAGCCCGTCTGTCCCTGCCGAGCACCGCAGCATCCCCACAGCTGAGCTCGCTGCGAGCCCCAGCAGCCCCACACGCCCCCGCAGATGCCTCTCCCCATACCCTGCTGTGAGAAAGCCAGCATGGACTTACACCAGCACATAAGAACTTGGGCTTTTCTTTATTCTCACAGGCTGGGCTGGTTTTCCATAGAAGAGGTCTTTCCTTTTCCTTCTTCAGCCTAAATCTGTTCTTTTCACCAAGTCATTGTGGTTTTTATGGTGGTGCTTTACAGCATCCATGCAAACTACTCAGGGTAGGACATGCTCATCATAGGAGCCAAAGCCTGCCAAGTCTGACAGCAAGCTAGGAGACAAACCAAGACCCCAAACAGCACAAAGCTGCTTGAAATGCATCAAAATGATGCCACGGGCAATGTTAGGAAAAGTTATGGTAGTTTTGAAAATAGCCAGCAAGCTTGGAAAAGACTTGCTGCCTGCTGGTGTACCACTCTTTGTATTTTAAGTACCCTTGGACTGCCAGTGCTGCTATAGCAAAACATTGCAACACATCATCAAAGCCATAGCATCGTTAGGTTGGTGGTTTTGTTCCTACCCTGAGAGCAGGTAGGAAATGGAGCATCTGGGGACAGCAGCACCCGAGGGGGAAGCACAGCCCAGCCAGAGGGGGAAACAGGGGAGGAAAAGCCTAGGTGAGGCTGCCCAGAATGACCAGTGGGCAGGAGGACAAGCCAGGACCCCACAAAGAGCCCAGGCATGCTGCAAGAGCGGTGGATAAGGCTGGATAAGCCTTGACCTGGGGCAGCACATGGCAAGTATCACCATAAATTACAAGGGACAGAGCTGAGACAAGCAGGGCACCTTTTTAGGACAGCAGCAGCCTTGTGTAGGAGCTGTCTGGGCAGTCAAGGCAGGAGCCAGGGGCTCTGGGCTTTGGCTGGGGGGATCCATCCAAGTGCCACCTGCTGTGGCCAGTCAGCACTGCAGAGCGAGCCCACTGCAGATGGACAGGTCCATAGCAGGCTGATAAATGCCTTATCTTGTCATTACATTATCCATATGCACTTAAACCCCGGAGCAGATTTCACTGGCTCCCCAGCTGCATTTCCCCACTCGCGCCTGCCAGGCTGGGCAGCAGAAAGGTGCGAGAGCTGCTCTGACACCAAATCTCTTTGTTGTCTATTTATACCCTGCCCTCTGGAAACAGCTCACTAGCGCCTGTCACTTGGTGTCTTATCTCCCCTCGCTTTGCAAACTGTCTCCTGGCAGCCCACACCACCCCTGCCACTGCCTGGGAGGTTGCTCGCTTCCCACTCCCTGGTTTGTTGTTTAAAAAAAAAAAATCATCACAAGGCACTGTTTGGTTAAAAGGCAAAAAAGCAGGGCTTTGCTCTTCTTTGTCAAAGGCATAAGGATTTGCCAATGATCCCAAGATCCAGGCCTTTGCCTTCATCTCATTCTTGGCATACAGAAGTTGATGCCTCGTGCTGCAAAAGTGGGTACTTAAGGCAGGGCACTAAATAAAATTCATCACAATGAACTCCAGCCATCCCTGCTTGCCTAGCCTCAGATCTCAAAGTCCTTTTAAAAGAATTTCTGTATTATTCCCCTTTTATAAAAGGCAAAACAAAGGCACAACAGAATGAAATGACTGCACATGTAGACTCAAAAGCCATGATCCCAAGGCCTTTGAGCTTGTAAGGCATCAAGAGAACCAGGTCAGTAGTGCCTGACCCATGGATTCACATACCACCCACCTCCCTTCATGTCCCTCGCTGTCAGCATTTGAGGCCTGTTCTGTTTGCATCTGCAGAGACTTCCAAAGAAGCCAAACCACATTCACCAGCCATGATACAGTATTTGATCCAGCCCAGAGAAATTTCCCATTAAACTGCAGCAGTGGCTCATGACACAATCTCCCTCACAGAGGAGGCCCACAGTGGCATTGAGCCCAGCACCACACAAGGATGTGTCCCAGGGAAGGACAGTGGTGCACTCTACTAGGAACCAGCCCCCAGACCTCTGTTAATCCCCATTTTCCCCCAGTTCAGGCAGCAGACAGGCATCCAGGCACCAGGACTGACAGACAGGGGGTTTTATGAGCAGCCCATGTCTCTGCACTCCAGGGAGCCTCCAGCTGTCTCTGGAGCTGCTTGCAAAGCCACGAGGCCAGAAAGTGTCAGCTGGGACTGGGGGAGCCCTACCTCCCTGGCTCTTGTTGCACAGTGGGGTGGGGATGGAGGAGGATGAGGAGGGCAGCTGTGGGAAGCAACAGGGCTGTTGGTACCTGTTTGCCACAGAAGAGCAAAATAGCCAAAACTAGGAGTGAGTAGGAACAAAGCAAACCTGGGTGCTGTGGCCCAGGTGAAAGGAAGGCAGTGGGGTGCCAGAGATGAACAATCCCACACAGCAGCAGGGAAATGCACAGGAAGAGTGACCATGCCCCAGGAATAGAGAATCATCACAGAAGGGTCTGGGTTGGCAGGGACCTTAAACATCATCTGGTTCCACTCCCCAGCCATGGGCAGGGACACCTTCCACTAGATGAGCGCACAGCCCCATCTAGCCTGACCTTGAACACTTCACAGATGAGGCATTCTCAGTTTGTCTGGGCAACTTGGGCCAGTGCCTCACCACTCTCACAGGGAAGAATTTCTTTCTAAATCTCTCCTTTCTTGGTTTGAAAATGTTCCTCCTTGTTTTACCACTACTTGCCTATGTAAAAAGTCACTCTCTCTTTTTATAAGCCCCCTTTAAGTACTGAAAGGCAGCACTGAGCATCACTGGGGACAGGTTTGTCATCAACCCAGGAGCCCGCGCTGTCACAGGAGTCACTGTTGCAGCTTCCTGAGCACCCTCTTCCTTTCACCCACCCCGGTCTTCTCTCCCGACTGTTCGTCCATCCTGCCTCCCAGCTGCCTGTCCTCAGAAATAGGTTGGAAATGCAGTCCCAGCTCTGAAAAGCTGCTGCCATCTCCTGGAAAGAGGCTCCTTCCCTGGAGAGTGGCGAGAGCATTCTGGGACCGCCAGGACACGTGCCAGAGGGGGCCTGTGGCCACCAGCACCTGCTGCTCCAGGGATGGCCTGATCCTCCCACACGATGTCTCACCTCTCAGCCCGGTGGCTGAGGGTGATGTCAGAGAACAGGATTACAGGCTGGTACCACAGAGAGAGCAGGTGGGGACTGTGGGGACAAGGGCAGGGGCCACCCTTGACGTCAGCATAGCCTTCAAGAACACACTCCTTCCCAGTAGCTTTTAACCAGCACAAACAAGACTCAAGGCATGAGGGTTTCCGTCTCCCCATCCCGAGTGAAAAACCAGAGGTTCTGAGGAAAGGAAACGGCATAAGATGATTCCCCTACCCTAGGCACCAGGACCCCAGAAGGCTGAGGGGAAAATCGTGGTGCTCCCTGGTCTCCTTCCCTCTGCAGTGCCCTGTGGGCTATGCACAGCTGCCCAAAACATAACCCACCACTTCCACTGCTCCACACAGAGATAACTGGCAGTCCCAGGAGCCTCTCTCTGGTACTGACATGCATTTTCATAAACACATCTGGCAAACACTGCCGGGAGGGCCTTTTTTTTCCCCCTAAAAAGAAAAAAAAAACTAAGTCATGCCTTCCTGATGCTGCTAGAGCAAGAAGTTCAAATTGCCTTCCCTGAGGAGTGGTGCCCGCCAAGGCACAGCTGATGGCCCCACACTGGGCTGCTTGTGCCCAGGAGCTCTGAGCTGGCCCAAGTAAACGTCACTGCAGTATTTATATCCTTTTATTATGCTTTAAACCATTGGGGAGAGACAGGTGCAGAGCTGTCTGTGAGAGAGTGGCCAGCAACTACCCGCCCTCAAGCCCTGAGCTGTTATATACACCAGCACAGACATACACATGAGGGAAGATAGAGCTGGAGCTTTTAAATCCCTACTGAGTGCCAAAGTCATGGATGAAATCAGTCCAGGAGGAGGGGACACACACCAACCCACAGTAAAGATCTGATGGGTAGATTAAACACAATCTGACAAGGACACCCTGCTTCAGCCCATAGAGCAGTTCAGAGGGGTCACAGTCAGCTGAAGATACCCCCAAGTGCCTAAGGGAATCTTTTCTGGATTCTTCAACAAATAAATCAGTGCTGCCCTTCCACTGCTACTCCAGGAGTGCAGTCTTAGGAGGACCTGCTGTCTCAAAGATGCTCAGAACAGGATGGAAAGGCCATTTGTGGTGTACACAAGGCTTGGGCTGTACCTCTTACCATCTTTCTCAGCTAGCAGTCCTGGAAGGTTTGCTGGGGTGCATCTGCCATTCCTCTGCAGAAAGGCAGCAATGTCTCCTTCAGAATAAAACAACTCTTCTGGACACAGACCAGGCTCTGCCCATTTGAGATCCTCTGAAAGCTACCCATTTTCTTCCTTAGAAAGAGGATGCTTGGCACATTTCCTTGAGGAATCTCCAAGAAAATACCCTTTTACAAAGCAGAGTGGAGCCACAGCATCCTCCAGGGAACGGGAACAGAAGCATAGCCCAGGATGGATAGGTTATTGCCCTCACTCCAGGCAGGGTCTCACCATCTAACCTGAAATAAACCTGACCCAGACCTTCCCAAGGCAAAATTAAGGGACAACTGGAAGACACCAGTAGTTTTTTACCCTGAAGTCAGCTGAAACAAGAGTCAAGTGCCCTCACTGAGCAGATCAGCAATGCTACAACTTGGGTTGTGTTTGGGGACACCTCCCAGATGTGTCCAGCCAAAAACACATCGAGGGAGAGCACCAACTGATACCTTCAGGTTTACAGCTGGCTGGCCAACACTCACTTTTCCTTAACAGGGATGAAGGGTGGTATTAGGATTAATAATGTAATAGCCTAGTGCCTTGAGTCTGCCTGGCCTGGGGCAGTAGTGAGCTGGGCAGCAGAATTCAGTGGAAGCACCTGGATTCAACTTCTCTGGTTTTAATGGGAAGGACACAGGGAGCCTTGGACTAATCGATCCAGCATTAATACTTCACTGCTAGAAATCAAAGCTGAGTTTAGCTTTGAAACCCAGCTATTATGGGTAGAGACATTGCCCAGTGCTGCACCATACTCTATCACTCCAGAGCAGGATAAATCCAAGTGCCGCTGTGACAGCTACTATACTGAAAATGAGCCCTTTTCCTTCCCTTTCTTCCCAAGCAGGGGAGGAGCAGGGGAGATCAATGTCGGAGTCCCCTGCAGGCAAGCACCTCATAAATCTCCCCTCTGGAAAGCAGGGCAGCCCCAGTCTGCTGGCAGGGAAGAAAGGGGTATTGTTCAGCGCGGGCCCAGGTACGCCGCAGGGAGCGTCTGCGCCAAAGCCGAACGCGTGTGCTGCGGGCCGGGCTGTGCGACACCGCCCTCACTAAGGGCTGCGGGCTTCCTCCCCGCCAGGCTCCGGGGAATCGCGCTTCCGAGCCTGCATCGCCCCACAGCAACCATGCACTTCCTAATGCATGAAATGGAAATAGCAAGATCAAGTTCACCTCCTCCGCTCCCCTCCTACACAGTTGGTGGAGGTACCTGTGGCTGGACAAATCTGGGGGAGGGGGGGAAGGGTCGATTTCCCCCAGCACCATCCCCAGCAGGACAGAGAAAAGCTTTCATAGCCCCCCTACCAGCATCCTTCTCCTTGACTTCAAGGCAAAGCTCAGGGCACCTTTCCACCCCAACAGACAGCCTGTGTTTGCAGATCTATATAACATCTGGCTCAGCAAGGGGAGGGAGACCCCCGTCCTCTGTGTCACTGCCATGGGGAAAATGCTTCCTCTCCCTCCACACATCTCCCCTGGGAAACCAAAGGTCAGGGGAGCCAGAGGGAAATTTATGGGCTTCCCCTCCTAAAAGACTTCTCCAGATGGGTCTCCAATGGTGCATTTTTCTCCAGGTGAAGGGAGAGAGGAGGAGGGAAGGAGATGTGGGGAGATGGGTAAGGGCAAGACCACAGGTCACACTTCTCACAGCAAGCACATTGGGCAGAAGGACCAGCAAGTGGCCAGGCTGCTATTCCCTCTCAAGCTGTGATGGCAGCAGAAGATGTCAGGCTCAACAGCACACAAAAGCCAGCCCAGGCTCTGCACTCTCAGCTCATACCAGACTAATAGCAGAAATCCCCATCAGAGCAGCCAGCAGCTGGACTTGCCCCCTGGAAAAGCTCCTTGTGCACACAGCAGTGTTTTGGTGATTTGAAGCACTAGCCCATACTGGGAACCAGCAGTGTTTTAGTTGCACAGAGGCACTGCACTGTGCAACACCCTGCCTCTATTTCAGCCAGACCTGCAAGCACCAGCCTCGCCAAAGCCCTTGGACAACAAGGCCAGGGGTGACATTATTTCAGTGCCCCCTGCTCTTCGTAGCCGTCACAGCAGGGCTACAAGCATCATCCAGCCTCCCCGGATTGCCTGTCAGGAAGAGGAAATGCCACGCATTTTCCAGCTGCTTGTACGTGTGCCAAGTCTAAGTGCCACCCCTAAAAATACCCACGGGAAGGAGAGATGTCACTGGCCACTTACTCATTGCAGCCACACAGTTCTTTTCAAATGAGGCAGCAACATGAAGCAGCTGAGCGAGACCCAGCCTGGGCTTTTGCTCCTCCCCACACGGGTCAGGCGGTGACAGCCCAGCATCACCCACCACAAGGCAGCAGCAGAGCCCCGGTAACACGCTCAAACTGGCAAGAGTCGACATCCCAGAAGCTGCTCTCGGCATCTACGGGGCATGCCAAGGACTTTGACCTGCGCTTCTAATGAAATTAAGCTCCTGCAACCTCCTGTCTGACCAGTGGACAGCCCTGCATTGCTTTAGCCCAAAAAATTTTGATCCCTCTGGCAAAAGACACCAGGCACCTCGCTGGCTTCCCCTAAAGCCACAGCCTCCACTCCTCAGTAGAGATGGGGCAGTGGCACCCACACAGAGCAAAGCTGTTCTGTTTGCATCAGCATCCAGCCACAAAAAGCATTCCTCAGCCCCAGCCATGTGCACCCAGTAGACCACAGCCTGGCTGGAGCAGCTGTCCTGATTTGGGGTTTTTTTTAACTGAACAGTGCTTTATTTCTAGTTCTGACTTATCCTGAATAAATCAGGATGAAACCATGCAAGTCCCTAAGAATTACCTTCTTGTTTTCAGCTGCTTTCATGCCCCTAACAGGAAGAGATGGTTGGGACAATTCAGGGAGGCATTAGACACCCGGGCTGAGCTGGGTGTCATCTCTCTGCAGCCTGAGCCGTTCCTCTGGGAGATTTGCACCTCTCAAAAGCTGGCACAATCCAGGGCTATCGCATTGCCGGCACTGAGCAGGCACAGCTCAGCAGCATCTCTTGCCTCCCCTCCTAAACAGATCCCTGCAGCTGGTGGTATCCACATCATTCTCCTGACATCACTCTGAACCGAGGGGGAGCTTTGCCATTTGCTGTTGAAGCAGTGCCACCCTCTCATCCCAGCTCCTCACAGATCAAGGTGCAGAGCACCCAGACACAGCAAGATGGACAAAACACCTTGGGAGCATTCCCAGGGCCAAGAAAGGCAACAGCTGCAGCTCAGCAGCCTCTTTGAGAGGGTCATCTGCAAGGGTAGCAGAGCCCACCTCTGCCTGCACCCAGGATATAGCACAGGCAAAACTTGGCCAACTAATACAGAGAATTTAAGAGTTTAAACTTAAAGAGGTTAAGTGCCAGGCTGGCTAAGTAGGACTCCACAGTGCTTATTTAGAGCAAAATAATGTACTTTTTTCAGTGCAATGCATTCCTGTCACTTTGAAGCCACTTCAAGCCCTGCTTGAACGTCTGGACTCTGCAGGCCCACCTGATGCCTGTGAGCATCCCAGGACAAAAGGCTTCTGTGAGGATGAAGCGGGTGTCCAGGGGTGGGAGTGCAGAGGCCACCAGGGGCCCATGTGCAGCTGCCCTGTATCCAAAGGGATGCACCAGCACGATGGGGAAAATTGATGATGATGAGGGAAGTCCATCAGGCTGCGTGCTGGCCCCGCAGATTGATGGCCTCTGCAATGAGCCACACATAATGGCCAAGTTCAGGCTGCAGTGGCTGGGAGCTGAAAGGCAACAGCCATAAATAAGCTGGTAAAAAGAGGGAAGACAGAAAGCTGGCAGGGATAAATAAATACTCATGCTGCAGCAGGGCTGGGGGTAGGCACAGGAGGAAGGGCTGCAGCAGTGGAATGGGACACAGCCCACACTGGGATGGAGATGCTGTCACAGAAGTGGCTGTTCTGGGGTGAGATCTCCCCATTTGATAACACTGAGTTGTTTCCTCCCCAAACCATCTTTTCACTCAAAACCACAGCCAGCTGCCAAGTGGGGGGCAGGGGGGGTGTCACATGTCATCCCCCCAAAATATAGTGCAGGGGGACAAAAGTAACAAAAGGGGCTTGTGACAAGGGAATTAAGGGTTATAATCCCACTATTACCAAAGCTCCAATTTACTCTGAGGCTTCCAAGACCTTGGCATCTCAGCAAGTTTCTCCCTGGCTGACCTGGCCAGCTGTGTCACCATCACCTTCCTCAGCAGACACTATCAACCTCAGACTGTTTCTCCTTTCAGCTATTGCCCAACAATGAATAGGGGAGATGGGGAGAGCAGAGATGGAGCTTTCCCTCATTGTTGCCCATCTGCTTCATTCAGGACAGTTACTCTTCTCCAGCGTAAATAAGCCCTTTGCATTTTGTTGTGGTCTTTTCTCTCTTTTGCTTGTCTCTGCTGTTTTGTCAGGAAAAACCTTGCCCAAAGGGCCACTGTGATTTACTGCTGCGTTAACAAATGTCAGAGCTCAGGAGCCTTGTAGGAACCGCTCGCTGGCAGCCTGCCTGGACAAACATACTAAAAGTCAGCCCTGGCGTGGATACTTGAGGAATTAGTGTCCATACAAAGATGCATTAAATACAGGGAGAAAGATGGGGGATTTTTACAACAGAGCTTGAAAGCTTCTTCCAGGCTGTTTAACATATGGTGCTTCTTCTCTGCACCTGCCCCTCACTACAGCAGCTCCTGGATTCCCATCCTTGTCACTGGACCCAAATGCCACTCAAGTCACTGTCCCCAGTGGGTGCTGCCAGTGTGGCAGGGGCTGAGCCTGCCTGCAAGGTGGGGGTTTGCACATCCATGTGTTAACAGGTAATTTTGCCACAACCCTCTTCACCAGATGGGCTTTGCTGGTAGTGGACATATCATAGAGCAGCCCCTGCTCAGCCAGACAAAGTTCCCCACTTGCTACCAAAAATATATATTTTTTAATGCAATATGTAGACAGATACAATTTTTAAATCCATAAATCAAACATTTTGCTTGTGAAATCCTTACATCCAGGTCAGCCATAGGAGAGCACAGACCCAGGGTACCCAGGCAGGCAGAAGTCTCAGGAAAACAGAGATGCAGTGGCAAAAATAACAATGTTTAAAAACTCTCAGCATTTCCTCAGTGGCTGCCAGGAGCTCCTTAGCCCTGCCTGTATTTGGCTGGACCCTTGTTGCCTTCAGCCCAGGCCAGCCAAGCATCCCACACAGCCCCACCACTCTGTTATTATCGTTTACTCAACTCCCAGGTGCTGCATTAGAGAGGAATATTTTGCATATGTGTTGTCTGTATGTTTTTAAAGTTAATTCCTCCTCTACCACCTTCTGCTCAACAGATTTGTCCAGCATCACTGTAGAAAGCAGCCCTGTGCTAGGAGAGACACACTCAGCCTTGCAAAGCATGGCCAGGCAATGTTCCCTGGCTGATGCCAAATTTCCAAAAAACCAAAAACAGAATACAGAAAAATATCATGACCTAAAGTTTAAAAGTGAAGTAAAATAACTACCCCATGGGGCTCTCAAATGCACAAAACATTTTTCCCAAGCAAATCCATTCCCAGATATGCACTGTCTGGGGTGTGGCCATGCATATATGGGAATGGATTTGCTTGGGAAGCAGAAGTGGATGGGCAAAGCTCTGGAAAGGCAGTTATAAGAGCAATATGCTGTAAATCTCCTGCATTAAGTGGGATATCATAAACTGTGGTAATTTAGCAACTTAAGAATCATGTTAACCCAGCTGACATGATGTTACCTTAGTTTACCTCTACATGCTGCCTCCAAAGCTGAACTCCTCGCCCATCAGGCAAGACACACAGGAGCACACTGGAAATGAAAGAAGAAGTTGGAAATCTCTCCTGAATATCTATGCAGATGGCAGGGAATGGATAAAAGAACCACTTTCCCCCCACCACATCTTCCTGAACCAGGCCAGCAGAAACTAAGCCATTCTCCTGCAAGCCTGGACCTTGTATCCTCACCACAAAGGTTTGCCTGCACAGTCACAGCCAGGAGTGGGAAGAGGAAGATGCAGCCAAACAGTCCCACCTGCTCACACCCCCACACCACTCACCTTTCCCAAAAACACATCTGCTGGATGAAACCTTCTCTTTCCCCACCCCACCTCTTCCTACCAAAAAGCTGTTCCTCTATCAGGTGTGTACCAACAATTCAGGAAGGGGTGTTAATCTCCAAAACAGCTGGGGTGTAGGACACAGAGGGACCTGTGGAATAGACCTTCAGTGTAGTAACTGGCCTATTTCGATAGAGCCAGAGCTCAGCTCTCTCTCCCCAGATTTGCACCCTTCTACACCACCTGGAGGAAGGGAAAGAGTAATAACCCCAGGTTGGGTTTAAATAGAGCCAGATCATGCATGTGGGGAGGCTCCAGGTGAGGCTGCTCAGGGTCATTAATGCAAATTAATGCCCTCAAGGCTCGACACAACTAATTATCACAGGGGTCTTATCCCTGCTGGGGCTCATCCTTGGGGGTCTCAGAGATCTGTCTGCCCCTAAGCTGTGCATACCCCTTGCACTGTTTCACTGTGCCCTGGTTAATCCTACACCCAGCCCCTCTGGACAATTAGCTCCAGTGCAGGATTACTGCTCACACACTTTCTTTCTTCACAGACTTTCTTTGCCCATCCCTGAAGCACAGCCCAAAGCCGCCCTTGCTCTGCAGAGCCGTCACTGGCTGAGCCTGCTGTGCTCTCTGGGGCAGGGCCTCAGGGCAAAAAGCCTCTGTATTTGCCCTGCCAGGCCTATAAAGCTCAGCTGGGGCATGAAAATAAAGCTCTGGCTGCACTTCCTGCCGCAGGAAGCCCCAGCACCTTCCCCTGGCCGGGGCAGGTGCAGGTGCCAGCCGGGTCTGGCACATGGCAGCATCACCAAAGCCTCGGACAAAGCCCGGCCTGTTCCTCACCTTCCCAGTGGTGCCCTCGGCTCTTCCAGGGCCACGGCTCCGCCATGAATGGGTCCCTGTTCCGCCCCTGCCATGGGAGGGTTCGGCCGCCGCCGCACTTCGTAACTCGGGGCTTTATTAGCCCCCAGCCTCTCCGATTCCGAGAAGCTCTAAAAAGCGACTTTGATTCCATGGTCTGGTTTTCCTTTGGGAGTTAAAATACCTTTCATCATCACACGCAGCACAGCAGAGTTACAGAAAACAGGAGGGGAGGGAAATTAAAGTAATTGGGGGGAATTACTGGAATGCACAAGGCCTCTCAAGACACATCCCTGCCACGAGAAAGGAGCTTCAATCCCATCTCACTGTGGCAGGAAAAGCTCTGGCTGTCCAATAAGCATTTCTCAGCCTTTTGGGGACATGGAGAAGCCCCTCTTCACAGATCCAAAGCAGAGGTGATGTGGGGAGTCCTTAGCAGAGGCTTGGGACTGCCTACCATGGGCTGCTTGCTCCCAAAACCCAGCTTGCCAGCGCCTTGATAAACCCTGACTCACACAGAGCAGTAGCATGGCCATTTAGTCCAGGTGAAAAAAGTTTTTCAACTGAAAAGTAAGAAAAAAATACTTAGGAATGCTGACTGGAGTTAATAAAGTCATTAAAGCCATATAAAAAGCAATGTGTGGAGAAAGGGCTCTGTAACTTCTGTTTTTATACAAATACTAAACCAAAAGTATCTTGCTGTGCATTAGTGGTTGAAGTACACCCATCAGGTTGTTCTGACAGAGGTTGTGCAGTTTGGCTCTGGAGACATGAGTCCCATAGCCAAGGCTTTTTTTTTTAAAACTAAATTATTTTAAAACCTTGTCTGTATATATAAAGATATAGAAATAACTGGGAAAACAATCTGGCTTCTAGGAATATGAAAATGCTGGGCCAGACCATACCTGGCTGATGCCCTTCCAAGGTGTCCTGCAGGGCAGAGGTGTCTTGGAGGAACACAGGGTTCTAAGGGTGAAAGCAGGGCTTTACTCCAAAATGCCCTATAGCAAAAACACAGCTCCCCAACCCTGCTTCTACCAAACTCTGTTTCCACTGATGAGATTATCCTGGGAGGGGTTACACCAACAGTAATCAAGAAGCCACAGGGTTCCCCCATCTGTGTTTTACAGGGCTGACCTTGCCGGGGTGAAAAGTACAGGGGAAGCAGTGGGAAAGGCAGCACAGCCCCTTTTCCTCCCAGCTGTTTGGATTTTTAATTTGCTTTCTGCAAATCCCCGCTTCTGCAGCGAAGCCAGGTCATTGCTGTGGCCTTACCAGCCCAGCAGTGTGGATGTGACAGCGGGAGGTGGGATGGGGAAGAGCACAGAGCAGGAGCAGTGCCAGTGGCAGAGGGGACAGACACACTGCCCTCCTATGGGAACCCCCACACCAAAGCCAGGAGTGGGGGAAGGAGAGCTGGCAAGCATTGTCAGGGCACAAACTCAGGCCACAGGAGGCAAAACTGGCCAGTGCTATAAGAAATGCATATTTTCTCCCCTCAGACCCCTCCCCCAGGTTTCTCAGCTCACCATTAGCAGATCTTATTTCTGCCTGGGCCAGCCTGCTTGGGAATAATGCAAATGCAAAAACTGAGCAGTTTGATGAAATAATAAATAACTGACAAATAAGGAGATCAAGAAAAATTCGGGGAGCTGCAAAACATCTCATTCAGCCACTCTAGCAATGAGTTTGGACAGGACAGCAATAGCCATGCCATGGCACGGACCTTCAGGCCAGGAAATGGTCTAAATCAGGCTTCTTCCCTGCAGTGTCCTGGGCTGCTTCCTGAGATATTGTTGGGTTTTTTCACCCTCTTGATGTATTGTCCTGCAGCATATTCAGGGATTCCCAGTGTGTGCCAAGAAACCTCTGGCTGTGACGCACCAGCCTGTTTTAGGTGGCCAGCAGCCACTCCTTCCTGCAGGAGGTAGGAAGCCAGGGCTCCCCAGGGCTCCCCCACCCTCTGCTCCAGGGAACCTGATGCATTCATTTTTAGCACCATCAAGGCATGTGAAAAATGTCAGTTTGAGGGAAAGAGGACTGTGAACAGCATCTCTGTGGCCCTGTGAACTGTCTGGAGCTGTCTGCAAAGCAGAGCCCATTGCACTGCTCCAAATGTAAGCCATCCCCTGAGTTTTCCTCAAATTTAATCAAATAAAGATAGGGAAGGAAAATAAAAAAGTAAAAACAAGCCACACCTTTCCTCAGCCTGGTTCCCAGGCAATAAAAATATCTCAGAGCAGGAGCCCTGGCTTTACAGCTTGGCCAATGATGCAATCATGCTGTGAGCCAAGGCAGCAAGGAGCTCACCTACATTGCTTGGCTTTGCTTGTCCAAAGGTGGATTTTGAGGATCCCAGTTCCCAGGCAGCATCAATGGAAGTCATTGGAGCAAAGAAATTAAAGGTCTTCCCTTCACAATGCTCCCATGGACCCCTTCTCCTCCTCCTTCTCCTCCCCATCCATCTCCTGCTGCAAGCACTGGTGAGCCCCTGCAAAATCCCAAATCTCTCTTGGGGACCATACACCCAGGGCTACATTTTTCCTAGTGTCTCTCCAAATATATATGTCAGCAGCAGAGAGGGGACAAGAGCAGGAAAAAAAAAAACCATTTTGTGAGTATCCGTCTGTTTGCAGATCATTAATTCCCCCTGGGGAGCCCGAGAGCTCTTTCATCTGCTTTTTGCTAAGTTTAGGTCACAGAGGTTTTCGGGTGCAAGTGTGGTTCAGGGAAAGGCGCTTTGGGCTTTAGCAGATCACTGAGGAGGAATTTGGGCAGGCAACAGGAAAGCTCTTTCCCCGGCTGGGAGGCACCCAATCAGGACAGAAACAATCCTGGCTGCTGGAGGCTTTTATAAAAGCAAGAATAGATGTTTACTCGCAGGAACGTAACGGAAAAACTTATCAACACCATTGTTTGCCACAAAAATAATTTCACCTTCTCTAGTCATACGGTGCATTCAAAAAAAGCCCTGTTCTTTCTTATTTAATGTCTCCTACCGGGTGCAATTGCGGAGCCCTGACGCAGCTCAGCCCGGCCGGCCCCGAGGGCTCGGCTGAGCTCAGCCCGGTTCCCATTATCGCCACATCGCTCTCTTGTCTGCAGCGCCTGGTGGCCAAGAGACCCGACCTGAGATCCGGTTTTACAGACGGTTTTACAGACCAGCTGCCCCTCTGCGGCTGCATTTGGGGGCTGACAGCTCTGTAATTGCCCTTTATGAAACACCCTTCCACAACCGGAGTGCAAGAAACTTCTCAGTGCTCAGCTCAGAAACCGACTCTGGCACATGCTGGCTGCAGCATCATCTGTTGTATTTGTACAGAATCTAAAAAACAGAAAAGCTGAAACTTAAGGCATCACCTTCCCCTGACTGCGGTGGGCTTTGGGGGTTCATGAGAGAGCTTAGGCGACGTCAGAGCAACAGGGGACCGAAAACCTCCCGAAAATACTGCTCTTCAGGCAGGAATTGTGCTCTGTCCATCTCTGAGGCTTCTCTGGCACGTTGCTCCTGGGAAAGGTCCTTCCCGGTCTGAACCATAGCTCCCTGCTTTTCCATCGGGACCTTGTGGAGGGTTCCTTGCTGTCCCGCCATGACCCAGCATCGCCTGCCCCGACCCCTCGCAGCCCCTAAAACCGCAGCTCCCTAAAAAAGGCAGCATGCCCAAAGCCCGGCGTCCTGGCCCGTGTCCGGCCAAGGCCAAGGGCGCAGGGTCCCAGCACCACCTCCTGGTAAGGCACCGCCATGCACGGCCCGCAAATCCCCCTGGAGACAGAACTCAGGGCTGCCCACACCCTAGTCTTTGGCGTGTCCGGCCAAGCACGGGCATCTTCCCCTCTCCCTGGCACCGGGGCTGGCCCGGGGTGCTGCGGCCGCAGGAGCCCCGGCTGCATCCCCGGCACCGGCAGCTGCCTGCTGTGGGGTGAATAGCGGCGCGGCTCGCCCGAGAGGGGACCGAATTTAATTGGAGATGAATAGGCACCTCCCTGCAGCCCGTGACATTTTCATTGCGGACTAACAAGGGGAGAAAAATCCAATTAGGTGACAAAGAGGGTCCCTAATCGGCCGTGCAGCCCGGCGTGGGGCAGCCGGGACAGCACAGCATCCCGCAAGCGAGCAGGGACAGACCATGGGAAAACAAGAAAACGCTCCAAAAGATTCATCCTGCGGTAGTGCAGAGGCCATACTGCAGGATGGCAAGTGCACTCCAAAAATGGATTTATAGCGTTGCTATTTGCACCCCCAGGGTCCCATCTGTCAGTCTCCCAGGTCACTGAGATAAAGCACCCCAAAGTGAGCTGAGCAAGGCAAGGACATCTCCCAGCTACACATTTCAAGGCCAGGGGTAAGTAACCTGCAGCCAGAAGCATGCTGCTCCTCAAAGAAGATATTAATAAAATCTGGCAGATTCATCCCATGGCACCCACTCACCACCAAATGTTCAACAAAACCAAGTTCCAGCAGCAGAAGAGAATAAACCACATCAGGGTTTATTACCACAGCAGCTTTTTCAAACCACAGAAGGTTTTGGGTAACCTGGGTTGCAGTTTTCCAGCAACAGGTGCCTTTTCACGGTTTGAATGGGTGCAGCCAGCAGCACCATTTATCTCCGAGCTCTGGTCCCCCAAGTGGGGAGGATTGATGGTGGGACCCCCACACGTGCAAACCCCTCCCCTGCCAAAATGTGGGGATATTGGGGCATCACGGGATGCAGCGAGGGCATAGCAAAGCACTGGGAAAGGGAAGGAGGGCACACACATAAATAACAGCTGGGGTTTGGAGGAAGGGTGATAAATGGGAACGCTGCGATCCTTCGGGAATTATTAACGGTGGGGGAGGCTGAAACCTTGGCTTTGCCCCAGGAGCCGGGCTGTGTGGAGAAAGCCGATGGGTGGGAGCGGGCAGGGGGAACAGATGGCTGGGGGAGGCCCAGGGTCCATCCAGGAGCAGGGGCTCTCCCCCAGCACAGCACAAGGAGCTGTGGTGAGGTGCAGCAGCTGTGTCTGCCCCAGGACACAGCTGGGCTGTGGCAGGGGAAAGACCCCCCGTGCCCTCTCCTCCCTGGAGCCCCTCAGGTGGCTCCAGCCACAGCTCCAGGTGGCCACCGCTGAGTATTGACCCAGCGCTATCTCAGCTCCCACCTTATCAGGGCAAAAGCCAGCTCTGGGCACCAGCACCTGCCCCATTAATCTTCCCCCTGTCCTGCAGGCGTGAGGTCTCGGTGCCTGAAACAACCTGCCCAGGTAGGGAGCGGCGGGGCTTGGGCCCTGCTGCCTGGCACCTGGGGATGATGGATTGGTACCGGGAGATGACAGGGAGAGGGTTTCTCTTTTCCCCTTCAGCTCGTGCTATTGCCCCTGCCCTGGAGAGGGGACCACCCTTTATACCAGGGCGTATTGGTGGCAAATTTTTCTGCTGAAATTTGTGTACTGTAGACTGGGGATGTGGTGCCTTGAGAAAGAGAGGAAATGAGCTCCACTTGTGAACACAGGGTGGGAAGGAGGGGAAAGAGAATTTCCCTGCAGTTTCGATCTGAAATAACAAGCTGAACCTGGATGAGCAGCCCACATTTCATCCACAGCCTTTAGGCAGAAGGTGGAGATGTGATTCCAGCTCCAGGCAGAGCTGCACAAAGTCCAGGCAAAATCATATCTGAGGCCCCAGGAAAATGAGGTAAAGCCTCAGAACTCTGGCTGAAATGAAAACAAAAGGCAGCGATTTTTCATGGCTGCAGCTGCACAACCCCTGGCTTCGAGGGTTAAATGCAGTCAGAAATATCAGTGGGGGCCATTAAGCATGAAACTTGTTTGTCCCTCACACAGAAGGGAGAGGAGCCCCACGCTTTGACCAGGCAGAATCCCCAGCAATGATGGGGTGGCTGAGGTGATTCCAAATGTCTCATCCCCACCATTCTGCTCTCGCCCGTGGCCCAGCAAACACTGCTACAGGGGTGTATGGAGCTCAGAGGGGCAGAAAGTTCCTAGTGGGAAAATGCACACTCCTGCTTGTCCCAACACGGGTTTTCTGGGCTCATTCCAGGTAAGAGGATAACTAGGGAGGCAGAGTGACCAAAGCAAAGGCAACACTGAGTTTTGCCATAAAACCCACCAAAGGACACTGTGTGTCCAGGAATGGAGAAAGATGCTGGGGGTGTTATCACACACCTCCTCTGACAGGAATGAAGAACATCACTAAATAGTCTAAGTTGAGGAGAGTCCAACTAGCCAGCCAAGGAGTTGGATTCACCAGCACATAGCACCTGCTCAGCGATTAGTTAGCACAGTCTAGCCCAGATCAAAATGTAAGTGCACCCTGATCTACCCTTTTCACGTGCACTGTGGAGCCCACAGCTCACAGAGGGCAATGCAGAGCAGTCCTGTTTGGAAGCAGTGCTGTCACATCAGCCCGGGGCTGCAAAGCCTCTGAGCAGAGTGGAGGACACTGGCAGAGAGGCCATGTCAGTGGCTGCTCCTCAGGAAGCTCACTGCTCGATCAATGCTTTTGGCCTCTCGTTAAAAGCCCCTTAAACCCTCAGGTTATGTTTCCCTTGACACAGAAAGGCCCAACTCTTTTGGTGAGGGTGCCACATGAAGCCTAGGCAAGGCTTAAGCTGGCTTAGGGGTACTGGCACCCAGTACCACACCCCCTCCTGCACTCCCCATCTATGCTGTGCAGACAGGATGGAGTTTCCCCCTTCCTTACACAAACTTGGGATCTCCTTTCAGCCATTGCTCTTTTTTTTGTATTGATTTTTAAAAGGGGGCACTGCGGCTTTAAAGACCTTCCCAGACTTGCTTTTGTGACCGGAGGAGAGGGTGGGGTGGTGGCGGAGGTGGGGACCCAGAAGAATGAAATAAAGAGAAGTACAACAAAAAGAAGTTAAAAGTGTGAGTGACAAGTTTTCGGCAACAGGCTTCAGCCCCTGTGGGGTCGTTTGGGCGAAGAATGGCTACAAATGAACAAATGAGCTGGATTTTCATGCTTGGTGGACGGTGAATGAATAAGCATCTTTTAAAACCCTATCAGGAACTCTTTGGATTGTCATTATAGCTGGGAGGAGGGGGGGAAAGGCAGACTTTTGAAGGCTGATCATGTGAAAGAATCCCGATTCTTCGCCTTTTCTCTGCCAGCAAGCACGGCTTCACCGAAACGTGCGGACAGTGCAGCCGCAGCCAAGCATCCTGCCATGGACCGGCACAGGAGCACTTCTGGGGGACACTGGTGTGCCCCATGCACTTTGGAAGAGGTGAGAGGGTCTGCTTTGCTTGCAGGAGCTGGTTCCCAGTGGCGTGGAGGGGACAGGCAGCGCTTTGCAGCCTCCTCCTCCTCCCAGAAACCTGACTGCAGTGTCAGAGGCAGACAATGTGAGAGGGCAGGAAGCAACTCACTTAAAGCCTTATTTAGAGCACAGAATGGAGGCCTGAGGTCAAAGGAATTGCCCTGGGATTATGGGAATCACCTTCATTTTCTTGCCAGCCTTCAGACACTAGGGAGCTGACCAGGAGCAAGGAGGAGGGGGATAAGTCTGTTGCTGAGGAAAGGACCTGGGTGTTTCCCCTTCCCTGGCCCTGACAATGAGCCTGGCCTCTCTGAACCATGCAAATAATTTACAGCCTCTGTTTTCAGCTGTTTGTTATCCTCAATTCCCCCATTTTAACCTTGACTAGAACAGAGCATTGGTGAGACAGTTGCAGGAGACTCCACAGCCAGAGTTTGCTGAATATCTGTAAAGCCAGAGTTCAGCAGCCACAGAGGAGAGGGAAGATTCAGAGGGAGACAGGTATAAAATCTCCTCCTTTCTGTAATAAATTATAATATCACATATTCAAAAAATCATAGAATTGTGGAATTGTTAACGAAAAGACCTTTAAAATAATCAAATCCAAATGATGTTTAGACTGTATTGTCTAAACAGAAGAAGACCTAAAACTGAATATTGAGGGCATGAAAACATCAGGTTGTAGTGCAGCATTCTTTCCTGGCTGCAAAAATAAAAGTTGAGTTCACCTGGTGTGGGATTTCAGCAACCAAACGTGGCAGGGCCCTGGTTAAGTTGGTTTTCATCCTGTTGCCTGTGAGTATGCAAGGGCACAAGCCCGTGCCTCTGAAACGGCCGCGGTCCCAGCAGCCACCTGTTTCTGCCACATCAAAAAGTCCGGAGGCCATTACAGCAGCCGTGGTTATAAAAGCCGGGCACTGGCGCTGGGACAGCCCCGTCAAGAGAAATGAGACCATCATGCACTAAACATAGAGAAAAGATAAATGGAAAAGGAGTCTTTCAGTCTTCATTATCAAGTTTCCATGGGTTTGCTAAAACCATAGCAACCAGTTCAAGCAATGATTAACCTAATAATGTGGAGGCAAAGGAAAAAAAATGCATTCAAGCCCCTAAAGAAGTCACTAGTTCTCTAGAAGTAGTAAATCTGTGCCCCCCCCCGCATCCACCCCCAACCTACAGCCTCATGGCTGGAAGACCAGAAGCATCCTAAATCTCCAGAAAAAAGAATCGACAACGCACTAAAACCCACTATAGTGACCCCTTTCTGAAATTATAGCAGTACAGACATGTTTGTGAACTTTTGCAATACCTGTGCTTCACTGGACTGTCATGCTCTTCTTGCTCCTTTTCTTGGCCATGTCTACCCTGAGTTGTTTTTTGCCATTTTTTGCAAAAACACTACTTTTGCAGATGAGTGTGTTGTGGTCCTCCTCAGTCCCACGGTACATGCAGATAGTGAGGGCAATATGATACCTCCTGTAGGGAGATATCGGAGTGGAGCTGCACTAGCAGGGAAAACATTAAATGATTTTATCACCCAAATAATGACGGTGTTTCGCCTGTGGCCACACACAGAGGCCTTGGAGCACTTTGCAGACTGTTGGAGTAGGAAAACAATACACAATTCATCCAGAAAGGGGGGGAAGGGGCAGGAATACTATTAGGTCTTTCATTCTGCCTATCTGATCTACGACACAGATAGATCACGTTCAGGCCTATAAGAGTACACACACAGATAGGCGCACACGGCCTTTCCGAGTCCTCAGCCTTGCCCCATGGCCTGTGTTTCTCCACTAATGTGGGTGTTTCTTCTCAAGGCAATGAATAGGCAAAGTAGAGGGGCTCTGCATAGATGGGCAGGTCCCAGAAGGCAGCAGAAAGTGCAGATCTCCAAAAAAGCTCAAGCAGAAAGCGAGATCTGCTCACCTTGCTTGTCAACACTGGCACCGTGGTGCCCTTGCTCCCTTCTCCTAGGTGTGTGGGACACCTGCAGCTCCTCTCCGTGGGACAGCTTGTTGACCGAGGCTGGATCAAGTGCACAAGTAAAAGGTCACTGCTTCTCCAGTATCCACCAAGCCCCATGTGTTGTCTGATCCGCAGTGTCTGGTTAGCACCAGGGCCACGCCGGCCTCTCCCTTCACCGCAGGACTGGGCGATGTCCCCCACAGCCCACCTGAATGGGCAGCACCCCAGCAGCTCCCGGGAGAGACACGGCGGGACGGGCTCCGCATCACCCCGTGTCTGCTCGGGCAGACCCCGAGGGCTGAGCCCTTTCGAGGGGACAACGGCGCCGTGCCCCCGGCCCGCCTTCAGCACCATGGCCAGAGCCCGCGGCGCGGTGCGGGCCGGGGCTCCGGGGCTGCTGCGCGCGTCGCTCCGCGCCTCGCTCCGCGCACCCACCGGCACCCGGCCCTCCCCACCGCCGGGTCCGCCCCACTGCAGCCCGCCCGTGACCCCCGGGGAGCGGGGGCAGCGCGCGGGAAGGGGAACGGGGGGAAGGAAGGGGCTCCCCGTGGTTGCCCCCCCGTCGGCGGGACGAGGACCCCGGGATGCCGCACCCGGTCAGGTTCCGCCGCCGCCTCTTTCGCTGCGGTGCGGGAAGGGGAGGTTGTTGCGTGGAGGGGAAGAATTGTTCGTGCGTGCAGCTTTGTTTCCAGTAACCAAATTTCTTTTGTTCTACAAATTGCCTCAATAGCGTCTCTTTGCCGCGGGCAAACGGGCTCAGCTGAGAACAATTAGCATCACAATAGGCTTTTGGCCCCGCGGGCCGCTTTGTCTAGCGGCGGCCGCCCCGCCGGGGCAGCGCGGAGCGGGGAGGCGGCCTGGCCGTAAATCTACCAGCTACAAATTGAGTCCCGGCAGGAGAGGGCCGGAAAGGGCTTGTGGAATTCGTGCGGGTTCTCTTCTCACCGTGGCAGCGAAGGTAGCGTCCTTCCCATCTCCTGCGCTTTTAGCTGGCCGGACGCTCCCCCCGCCTCCCACCCCCGCTCAGGGCTTCACGTTCCGCCTGCTGCCCCCGGTCGCGCCCGTGCCCCGGCTAAACTCACCCTCGGGGAGGATGAGGTCGGCCTGAGGCGACGCTGCCCCGGGCACGCTGTGCCGCAGGAACGTCCTTGAAACAGCCTCGCAGCCGGGCACACCTCACCTGGAGACAGTGGGACGGGACCGGCCGCAGCTCTGCGGGAAAAGGCACCTGCAGAGGGAGGCCGGTATTAAATCCGGGCGTCGGCCTCGACGGGCACACGCCGGCGTGCGCACAGGCGCGGGACCCGCTGCGCCGCGCTCCGTCGCCGCTCCTGCCCCGCAAGGGAGCGACCGGGCACCGGGCACACGACCCGGGGAAACCCCGCGGGGCCGGCGCTGCCCTCCCCGGCGCTGGTGCGCGCGATTTTGAAACTCCCGGAGAGCTCTCGGTGATAAAAACACGGCGTCGCACAGATCTGGCCGCGACACGCTTTATTTTTCCTCTTCTTTTTCTTCAGAAAACCCAAAATATAGCTGCGGGTACAGACAGCTGGACCACCGCTGCTAAAAATACTCTTATATACAAAATACATATTTGTTACGAAATATAATCAATAAATACCGATAGCGACAAATTAATATAATTTACCGTTAACGAGTACAAAACAGTGATTTGTTTTTGTCCGCGTGCTCCCGCTGCGCTTTNAGCGTCTCGATCTTGGTGAGCTTGGCGTCGTCGGGGAAGGTGGGCAGGACGCTGCGGAGAGCATCCAGGGCGGAGTTGAGGTGGTGCATGCGGTTTCTCTCTCGGTCGTTTGCCTTCATGCGCCGGCTCCTCTTCTGCTTGCTGAGCAAGCTCTCGTTCCGCGCCTTGCCGCGGCCCCGGCGCGCCTTCCCCTTCCTGCGGGCCGCCGTGTCCCGCGGGGCCAGGGCGGTGCGGGCCGGCGAGGGGCCCCCGCTGCCC
>VWZP01006149.1:776931-802570 GCA_013396995.1 Dicaeum eximium | reverse complement strand
CCCCCCGCCCCTGCCCGCCAGCCCCCCCCGGAACGGGACCCCCGGGCCGAGCCGCCGACCCAGGGGGGCTGCACCACAGCCGGGGCGGCCGCACTCTGCGGGGCTCCGCCAGAGTGCCCTGGGGGTTGGGGCGGGGTACAGGGTCCCAGCGGTGACAGAGGACTCCCCAGCACTCGGCTGCGTAACGCGGGGAAGCCCCGGGCCCCGGAGTGACCGGGGACGCACCGCCGGGCCGGGCCGCGTCTCATCCGTTGCCAGACGTGATGGTCCAGCTGGCACCGTTCCGACTCCGCTCCTCTCGGCGCGGCCACAACCACTTCCCGCTGCTCTGGTGCAGCGGGGCACTCGCGGAACATCCCCTCCGGTGTTGCAGCCGCCTCTCGTCTCCCTTCTCCTCGCCCCTGCAGCGCCGGGAACATCCCCGCGCCCCCCGCGCATCGACCGGCGGAGCTGCGGCGCTGCGCTGAGGGCGGCGAGCGCCAGCACCGGAGGGGACAGAACGCCGTTCTCCAGCCCCCACTCGCGTCGTGACTTTGCTCCCGCCAGGGAAACAGAGGCTGGATCCCGCGGGGGAAGGGCCCTGCCAAGCCCCGAGGCTACCCCCGCCCCGTCGGTGCGGCGCTGGGCCCGGGGGCGGCCGCGCTGCCGCCGGAGCTCGGTGCGCAAAACGTGCCGGGGACTTTTGCGCACCGGCTGCGGCGGGCGGCGGGGAGCTGCCCGGGCCCGGGGCATCTTTCCTCGGCGGAAGGAGAGGGACCGGGAGTAGTGGGGCCGGGCTCCCCCTGCACGGCACGACGCCCCCGGGGGTGCGGGCAGAGCCGCCGGGAGGCCGCAGCCCTGGCGGGGCGGGAGTCCCCCCTCTCCTTCACCAAAGCGGCGCGGCGGATCCCGGTCGGGGATCCGTGTGCCGGGAGCGGCCGGAGCGGCTCCGTTGGGCCGCGGCGGGGTGGGGGCCGGCTCCCCCTGCCCGGCCTGGTCCCCAGCCCCACGGGGTGGCCTCGGGCGGCGCGGTGCGAGGCCGTGTGGGGCTGTGCGCGCTGCCCGGCCGGGAGCGCGATGCGGCGGGGGGGGGGGCCCGCCCGGGGGGGGGGGGGGGGGGGCGNCGCGGCGGCTCGGGCGTCCCTTCTCGAGGGGCGGCTCGGAGGGCAGCGGAGGATGAATAGGAAGGGCCCGGCGGGGTTGGGGGGTTTTTTTGTGCCTGTGCAATTGGATGACAAAAAAATCTGGCGAGCGAGTTTCCAAGTCTCAGACTGCCCACTTCAAACGTCCTTCAAACAAAAGCTGAAGAGGAAAAGAAAGCCCCACCTGGTACCGCTGTTTGCTAAAATAATAATAAATAGATTTCGTTTAATAAATAATTACAAGAGATTGTAAAGTGGAGTACTTTGGGAAGCATTAATCATGGGGTTGGGGGCAGACATCACCTGCTGGCAAACAAGACAACTTTATTGTTAAATCACCTTCCCACTGCCACTTTCCGATAACTCCCTCCCGTCGCCACAAAGCTCGGCCGGGGATGTTTACTCATAGTTAGCATAACAAGCACCATATTGCCACGAACGTGATAAAAACCTGCGGGGGCACCGCTGCGGGCTCCCGCTCACACCTGGCCGGGCCGCCCGGTGCGGAGCTGGCACCCAACGGCCCTTCCAGGAGGGGCCCTGCTGCCGTTTACATTGGCCTGGTTTATGCTGCTTTATAACAGCTTTACTGCAATCCCTATCTCCCGGCCCTATTTGTCTTATTTTATTGAAAACATATGGTAACCAGAGCGGCCCCGGCGCATCCCTCGCCTGCCAGGCGTCGGGAACGTTTGGCGAGCCGGGGCTCGGCCGCGGCCCGTCCTCCCGCCCGCCGGGGGCTGTTTGCTCGGGAGAGGGGAGGGCAGATAAGGCTGGGCCCGCTCTCGATCCTGGGGGTGACCCCAGGGTCCGGGGGCCGCCGGCCGCTCCGCGCCCGCCGCCCAGCCCGGGGCCAGCGGTGCGCGCCGGCGGGGCCGGTGATGCGGCGGTGGCAGCGGCGGGCGCACGGCAGAGGCGTCTGCCCCGGGGAGCGCCCCGTCCTTCCCCGCTCCCTCCGGCCGGGCAGCTCAGGAGGTACCGTGATTTGCGCTGCCATATGTCGGGCGGGTCGGCGGAGCAGCTGCCGCCCCGGCTTTACCTACCCGGCGCACAATACCTGGGAGCCGCAGCCCCGCGTCCCCCTTTGAGAGGGCAGCGCGGCGGGGCCGGGCCCGCGCCGCTGTTTTGTGACTTTATTGTGGCGCCCAACAGATGCACGCCGGCCCCTCCTGCCCCTCGCCCCGGTGCGAGCGCGCTGCTCGGGACACAAGGAGCACAGATGCCAGGCGCAAGGTGCACCAGATGCCCCCCTTTGTGAATTCAAACAATATTTCTCCCTTCCTCCCCCCGCTCCTTCCTTTTCCTACAAGAGTGGGAGAAGAAGGGGCGCAAAAATAAATTTATATAGATATATATAAAATAATCTGGAGCGGAAAGGCGAGCCCCTGCAAGAGGCGGCTGGAGAGCGTCCCCCGGAGCCGCCCAACGGAGCGCACGGGCGGGCGCGGCGGCGCGGCCACGGGCAGGGGCCAGGAATGCCCGCCAGGACGGAACGAGCCGCCTCGGGAGGTCGTTCAGGACCTCCTGAGCGCTGACCTGGACACAACAGAGCACGGTCTGTCCGTTCGATGGGCAGCTGAGGGGTGGAAGCTCCCGAGCGAGCCAATATGACCAGTGCTCAGCACCTGTTATCACGCATCAAAATGTCCCTTGGGGCCACGAAAATGCTCCAAGGGCTGGGAGAACGTCTGCTGTGAGACAACCTGAGAGAGCTGGGGGTGTTCAGTCTGGAGAAGGAAAGGCTCTGGGGAGACCTTAGAGCCCCTTCCAGGGCCCAAGAGAACCGGAGAGGGACTTGAGACAAGGGCATGGAGTGACAGGACAAGGGGGAATGGCTTCATACTGCCAGAGGGCAGGGTGAGATGGGATATTGGGAAGGAATTGTTCACCGTGAGGGAGGTGAGGACCTGGCACAGGTTGCCCAGAGAAGCTGGGGCTGCCCCATCCCTGGAAGTGTCCAAGGCCAAGTTGGACAAGGCTTGGAGCAACCTGGTCTAGTGGGTGGCATCCCTGCCCATGGCAGCAGGGAGTGGAGCTAGATGATCTTTAATATTCCTTCCATGCAAATAATTCTATAATTCTATGATTCTGTGCAAGGATAAATAAGCCCTGGGATAAGGGATGCTGTCACTTCACCAGAAGAGAAGAAGCCCTGATAGAAAGCCCAAGAGTTTTCAGTGTGCAATCCCACTCTACAATAAACCTCTCTCCATGCTTATGTGCCCTCAAAACAGACAGGAGATGGCTTCATAAGGCTGCAAGAGCAGACAGCTGTTATGAGACATTTTGGATCAGAATGCAACAGTCTTCAGCATAGGAAAAACCTGGATTATCTCTGGATAGGAGAGAGGAAAGGAAAAGAAGTATCATGAAGAAAGGCAGGGAACAAATGCCAAGTACACAAGGGTCAGTTGGGTACTGCTCTGTGATACCTACACATGGGTCCTGTGAAACCTGTTACCTTAAAGTATTTATTCAACCATCCAAGCACCTACCCAGGCAGAGAAGGATGGTCCTCACTTCTCTGGGAGCCAGTCTCCTCCTGTCATTCCCAGCTCTGCCAGGCTTGCTCCCCTCCCCATTTGTGGCGAGTGGCTCCTTGCCCCAGCCTGCCCCACCTGTCAGGAAAAAGGGTTTCTCCTCCACCCTGCTGCCAGCCTGGGCAGACACGGTGGGTTACACATCTCCTTCACTCAGGTTTTCTGAGTTCTTTAAACTTTACACCAAGTTTCTGCTGAGCTCTGGCAGAACCCAGCAGCAGCACTCAGACTTGACCAGCCAGCAGTGGTCAATTTGCCAGCCACCAGTTGGGCAACAGAGACTTGAGGCTTCAGTATTCATTTCCATCAGCTCTCCTTTGGCCATCAGTGAATAATTACAGAGCATGGATATGCTGAGCTCAGACTGCCACCTTCCTGACCAGCCCTTCATTCCTATAAGGAAAATATGACTTCTGGCATTTGGATGCGTGATGGGGTTAGAAGCACAGCAAACTGGTCATGTGGGCTCTCTGTGAAACTCCTCACTCCCCAGCTGCCCATCAAACAGACAGATGGTCCTTAATGGCCTCCAAAAATAATTGAAGATGTGCTTTCCTCTCTTGATTTAGAGGCTCCACCGGTCAGACTTTGAACACCCCAGAATCCACCAGAACTGGCTTTTGAGAAGCAAAAAAGTTGCTAGAAACCAGGAGTTTGGAAGGAAATACCCTGTCCAATCCAGAAAAAAGGGCAGAGGTGTCTCGATGGACTCACACACCACCCACCCCTCTACAGAGCTTCATCAAAGCCCTCAACATGAGACGGAGCAAGATGGTGGTGGAGGGGTGTTTAATCCTTTCTTTGCAACTGAATTTGGTGCCAGGTCAGAGGTCACTGCCCAAGCCAAACCCCCGCCCAGGAGTGATGTGGCTCAGACTTGTGGTGAGGATATTTTCCCACTGGCCTCACGCACTTGCTGGTAACCAGTTCATGATCCTCCCATCACCATTCTCATCTGTATCACCCACATCTGCCACCCTGCAGTGCTGTGATGCCTGGCCCACAGGGTTTAATGTACTTGTAAGCCCCCACACCAATCCCAGCGTGACCCCATCCCCTTCCTGACCAGCCCTGTGCCAGCCCAGTCCCTTCTTTCAGTATCTGAAGCATCATCCCATGCTCTGCTCTAGTTTTGCCATTCCCTTGCTCCCTTCTGCACATCTTTACGCCCCTCCTCTGGTACATCCTGCCCTGGTGTCCCTGTCAGGCAGGCACGGTGCCCCATCACAGCTTTCCCCAGCCATTCCTGCCCATCTGCACACACCCCATGCCAGTACCCCTCTCCCAACCCTCCATCCAGCACTGGGCTCCATCTGCCAAACTCCCAACCTTTGAACTGAAGCCTTCTCCTATCCTGCTCTACTGCAGTGCCGAGTAGAAGATGATTTTATATCCAGATGGGACCATCTGCTTCCCCAAGTCCAGGTGTATAATGAACCTGGGGAGCCCACAAGCAGCACAGCCCCTCCTGCTTAGCCCATGCCAGGACCTCTGAAAAGCTGAGCACACAGCCTGACTCCTGTATCTCAATAAGAAATCATGTATTTGCAACAATTAAAAAATAATCAGTATATTTTCACACAAACTGCAATTGTTTAGCTGCAGCCCAGCTCTGCAAGACAAGTTACCATCAGCCTGTGTGTGTGATTTTGGTGAGCCATAATTTAAATTCCTGCCAACAGGCTGCGGTGGGAGAAAGGCAATGATCCCAAGGCAGGTAACAGCCGGGAAAGCTCGAAGCACTCGCCACCTGCGTGCAGCCAGAGCATTGTCACCATCTGCCCCAGCTGCAGGGAGGGGAGCAGGACCAGCCCTGCCCGCGCAGCAAATAATCAGCACGGCCTGGGCTGGGCTGGGGGGGATGCTCCAGCCCACGTCCTAAAGGTCCCATCAGCTTCCCGGGTTTTATCAGCACCCTCATCGTTTTCCTTCACTGTCAGGCAACCAGCCCCAGTTACCCCCAGCAGGTCCCGGCGTTTTTTGGAGTCTCTGGCTCCAGCAAAGCCCCCGTGCTCAGGGACACATTATCTGACATCCTTCCATCATCTGACATCCCCTCAGTCCGGGGGCTACACCTCCCTCCCCCAGCTCTTCACCGCAATCCCCACCATTTTCCACCATCATTTAAGTTTCTGAAGTAATTTCTTTTTTCTTTTTTTGTCCTTTTTTTTTTTAAGCAAACCATCTACCATATGTTCTCCCCTGAAAGGGGCAATTGTTAACAGATCATTAAAACACCGTGGCGAGTGCTCTGAGATTCCTTCCAGTCTTACGCATTATCCCGTCTCTGTCACCCTTTCAATGCGGCTTTGAGGGCTCTGCTTTTCTAACTTCCTTCTCGGGGGGGAAAAAAAAAAGAAGAGAGAAAGAGCCACTAAAATGACCCTCTTCACAGCTCTCCTCCTTGCTTTTCAATGTCTTTTGCGACACCCAACTATAATTGGGGCGGGGGGCTGGCGTGCCGCTGCTGCTGTCACCGGGCTGGGGGTGGCAAGGCCACATCCTGCCCTGTTCACAAGGTGCCAAGGTTGGGATAGCAGGATGAGGGGTGACAGGGGTGCTGCAGACAGCCTCTCCTCCCACTGCTGGGCAAGGGGACTGCTTGTCATGGGAGGCTCAAACAGCACATCCCAACCAGCCTGGTGCTGTCCCTGTTCCCGGGGTGGGGCTGTGGGATGACCCCGTGACACACACTGAGAGCATTCCTTAGAGACCTCATTCTCTCAGGTGCATCAGGTGCTTTCAGCAGCACAAATACATTTGGTATAAACAAGCTAACAGCTGGCTGGAAGTGAGCTAAGCCCAGAGATGGAGCTCTTTCGGGGGCTTGGATATTTCACCTCCCTTTCCTGGAGAACTAACACTGTTTTAGGAAACACTAAACGATGGGAAGCTGGAGACCATCAGGGGATGGACTACTTCTGCCTGAGCAACAGCCTTGGGTTGAGGGACCTTCCTGCAGGCTCTGTACTCTTGTGATCAGGAGGGACAAGGCTTTCAGAACTCATACAGACGTTCCTTACTTACATCTTCTCCCCTTCCACCACGGATTTGGTCATTTCTCCAGAGGACCATATTCCCCAGCTCATCCAGACAAGCTCTAGGCACGGTGTGCACCTCTGCTCCACCTTTCCCAGCAACCAGCATGAGGCCCCATTAATTTGCACTTCCCCATCCCAGCAAAGGAGTGTGCTGCATGGGACCAGAGAGAGCACAACAGCCCTGCTGGGAAAGAGAGGGAGAGGCAGCTGCCCCACTCAGCAAAACCCAATTATGTTTGAAAGAACCACAGAAACTTCAAAGCCCTGCACACAGACTTCTCCAAGAACCAATATTCCACAGCAGCTCAACAGCTTTGCCAGGGCCTGCATGTAGCTCCAGGGACCTCAGGGGCTCCATTCCCCCTGGCTCTTGCCCTTCAGCCAGCAGGTTTTCCCCAGCACCCCCCAAACCCCTCAGGGTGCTATACATATTTTAACCCAGAAAGGTGTAGCCTCAAGCTGGAGGAGGCAGTGCTGCTCTGCCTTGCTCCAGCTGAGAGACCTGCCCTCAACAGGTCCCACTGCAGAGTCCCTGAGATCCTGGGAACACTGCAGCAAAGCAATGCTCACCTGGTGCCAGGAACTCCTTCCCCAGGCAAAACCTCCCATCCCTAAACCCTGGTGCTGACCACAAGGAATCTCCAAGCAGGGCTGAGCACTCTGATGGGGTTGGGATCAGAAAACCAGTACCCAATGCCCAGAAGGGCGAGACAGCTTTGTCCTGGTGTGCACATCCCAGGCAGGTCAGCTCGTCTCTTCTCTTTTCCAGGATGGCAGCTTTCAGCTTTTCCTCAAGGACAAAACTTTCCACAGGAAAAGAAGTACCTCCTGCAAAGGAGCACGCTGGAAACGCAGGGACTCCGCTTTCCTGAGGGCATTTAACAGCTGCCTTTGCCGAGGGCTCTGAACGCTGCTGCAGGGCAAAGTTTTATCCCTTAGAGCTGCAGAGAGAGACTCCAGGCCAGGAGCTGAATCCAAACCCAAGCAGTACTTTCATCCCGAGTGCAAAACCAGGTGGAGCTGTGCCAGTTTTAAGCAGCATAATGCACTGAATGTTAATTTTGACAGGACAAACAGCAGCTCTGCTCTCCCACCACAGGTGAAGATGCTGCCCCCTCTTTCCCCCACCCCAGCAGGCACAGACATTAAATGAGGATTCAATCCCAAAGCAGCTTCTGTGCCACTGGTGTTCCTGTGGTGGAGGTGATCTCCCTGAGCCAGCACAGCCCACAGGATCCCGGCAAGTGGGAGCACCTGCCCTCTGCAGTTCAACACCCAGCATGTCATTTCTTACCAAAAATCAATTCCTGAACCCACACAAGAACCTCTGAATAATCAGTTGGTGCAGAAAAGTCATGAACGCTGGGAAGTCCTAGTGAAGAAAAGAGCTTTAGGAACACAAATCTACAAAACAACTTTTAGCTAAATACTTTTTACATCTTAAACGCTGGTATTTTTCCCCATCGGGGGAAATCAGCTCATCCACCTCCGAGGAATGAAGGTGAAGTTGTAACCAGTTGTGTCCTGAGTGTCTGTCCCTCCCTGCCTCACGAACAGATGATAATCACTACAGAGGGATTTCCTTGGAAGCCGTGGCTGCACAAAGGAGCTTCTTGAAGCAGAGCAGGGGAAAGGGCCACTGAAGAAACCCCGGTGCCGTAGGGACGCAGAGATGTAATTCCCAGCGAGCAGGGATTTAATTAGTGCCCTGCGGTACGGCACATCCATGCCAGCAGAGGGAGACCTGCTCGGCATTTCTCCTCCGGATCTGTGCTAATTAAAGATTTTTATTAAGTAGCAGCAGCAGCATGTACAGCAGACAGTGTGCACGATGCCAGCGTGCATCACTCAGCTGCTCTGCCAAGTCCGTGCCTCTGTGGCCTCATGAAATAGAGAGGTAAATCTCTTTTTCTGAACAGTGATGGAGAGCAGGAATGGATGGAGTATGAGCCACTGGCAGCTCACAGCTGTCAGATTGCTTTAAAATTACACACACAGAATAATCTATAGTTCTGGGATTTTTGTTGTCTCAGTCATTTAAGGAGCAGCCAAGGAGCATTTTCTTAAATCAGGTTAAGGATGCATCTGTGAGGAGCAGCCCAGCTGTGGCTGCTCCTGCCAGGAGGACAGGGATTAAATTAGATCAGCATTCTTCACCCATCTGAAGACAATTTTCTCATCAGCTCTCTGGAGAAGGCAGCTGAGCAGAGAATTGCTGCATCTCTCTCCTCCAGCCACATCACTCCCTCCAGTCACCATGGCCTGCAAAGCCAAGAGTTAATTTCCTCAGATCCTAGGGAATGGGAAGGGTCAATGGTTTTTGAATCAATCATTTATCAAACAGAATCACACAGGGTTTACTTTGTGATTGTCAGGATGACATCACTCCCACCCAAACACTGTGAATGACACTGGGGATGGCTGAAAATCCAGTACAGCCCACAAATTTTCTTCCTAAGGGATAATTGCTCTCTTGTATCCCAAAATACTCTCCTCATTTCACTTAAACCACCTAAAGTTTAACCACGCTTCCACCACCTCCTGGTTTCTGGGCTATCTCATATTTCACACCACCCCCACATTTACAAGACACTATTACAAAATAAAAACTTACTTTTCTCATAAAAGGAGAACTACCTTTGTCATTCCCACCTTTCCAGCCCAGTCTCTGCTACAAACCAACTTCAGCTTCAGTTTTCCCATCCTTCCCCAGCAGCCAGCTCCATCCTCCCAAGCTGCTGCTCCTTCCTCTCTTTGCACACAAATCCACCCTTAAAACACACCTTGCTTCTTTAGCTTACCAGAACACGTTATTCAAGACAGAGACCAGGAAAATTTGGGCAAAAAGGAGCAATCAACTAAGCAGTAGCCATGTGCAGGGCCCAACGCTAGAGCGTGCTGTGGACCTCACACTGCCCCTGCTGGACTGGGATCTCTCTCCCTAGAAACCACCAGGAACACCGAAGAATTGGATGAGTCCTTTTTTGACTCCTGGAAACGCATGAAGTTTGCTCAGAAATTTTTGGTGAAGGCATAGAGTTCAGCAGCAAATGCTAAGTTTTGAAGAAAGCAGAAAAAGATGTGCAGGACAATAAATTTTTTTCAAAAAACAACAATAAAAAGCAGCAAGGAGAGAATAATATCAGATTTTCTACCCTGTTTTTCTTAGTGGAGTATTCAGAAAAGATTTACATTCAGGATATAAATCTGCTTTATTCTCATCCTGACTTTGGTTTAATTGAAATATTATGATAATTAGGTTTTGCATTTTGCCTGCAGGCCTGGCTGGGCTGGAGAGACTGCACAGAAATGCTCAGGACAAAGGAAGAGCAACAAAAACCCCAGAGCTCTTGGTAGACTAAGAGAAGCAAGGGAGGCACAGATGTTCAGTGGCTCTCCAAAACCCCAGGCAAGCAGCACTCAAGCCAGAATCACAGCTCCTGCTCCTTCTACCTTTTGGTTCAGCGTTTGAGGGACAGGCTTAACTTACACAAGAAAATAAAAATAATTTTAAACAAAACTCATGTTCTTTTTTTTTTAATAAAAAACAACTCATTGTTTTTATTTCGACAGTAAGTTTTAGAAACATCTTGACATACAGAACTCCAAAAAAATATAAAGTCAGAAATCACCTAGTTAATTTACTAAAGGGGAAAAATACAGTACATCCAATACTTAAACATCCTGTAAGTTTATACAAAAGCCAGACAGTAATAAACTGCATTAAAAAATAGATCAAGCATTACCTGACTGATTTGACATTGGCATTTGCCCCATTATTAAAAGGCACAGAAGACTGAGCAATGAAAGCGATCAGCATCACATCCATTATTGTCAGTAAATTCATCATGATTAGCATAAAACCCCATTATTAAACACATCTTTAATATCCACCATGTCGATCAGTAAGAAATCTCTCTGGAAGGAATAAGAAAATAAAGTTGACAAAGGACAAACACTTAAATACGACATCCCGAGACGCAAAGACACTTCCTAGAAATCGACGTTCAAATCTTCTCCAGTTTTTCCTGGCTGTGTTATCCCTCAGAATCACTCAGAGGGAGATTTAGTGACCCACGGACCCACCCGTCGGCAGCGCGGGGCCCCTCCGGCGTGTCCTGGGTTGCACCCACCGCCGGCTGCTGGCTGGTTCACCACCCCCACAGTCTGGAGCAGCCAGCACGGCCCAAAGCTGCTGGGTTTGCCCGGTTTAGCCGCGTTTTGGGCTCCCCCAGTCACCCCGGGTAACACATGCAGCAGCCGGCTCCGGCGAACTCGGGGCTGGCTCTGCGGCGCGCGTCCCCAAAGAGGCTCTCGCTCAGCTTGTGCTCCGTGATGATGTCCTCCACCCGGGTCACGTACAGCAGGGTCAGCAGCACTCCCAGGAACTGCCAAGGGAAGGGCAGCCCCAGTCAGACACCACATTAATGCAGCTTACCTCACCGCAGCTTTAGAAAGTCCCAGCTGTCACAGCTAGGGGAGGACTCAAAAAAAAAAAACCCCAAGCAAAAGTGAGTTACCTCACCTAATCCTGCAACATATCACAGTGATGCTACTAAATTCCCAGAATGCCACCTCAGCTCATCAGTTACATTAAATTGGAAAAGAAAATTATGGTTATAGTCAAATGACATTTCACATAGCGAGACAAATCAGATGTTCCCTCTCACGGTTAACCCAGCAGCCCTCTCTTACCTGGGGCAGCAATATGCCAAGCAGCACACCAGCCATGATGCTGTAGTTGTCCAAAAACCAAATGAGCACAGCATTCGTGCATCCTCTGACATAGATAACATGCTGAACACTCAAGCGCTGCAAAATATCAGAGTAAAGGCTCAACAGGCAGCTCCACTGCTGTGAGATACATGTGGCAACTCAAAACTCAGGGAGGCGGATTTGGTTTGCCTTCCCACCTCTTCAAACCCACCGAGTTTAACAAAGACCTCATCAGTAACTCCTCCATCTGTTGTTAAGCTGCTCCACCCCTCAAAAAATTACTCTACTTTTTAGAAGTTATTCTACACCTGAGTAAGTTATTTAATTGTCTTAAACCTGTTCGTTGCAGCTATTTTTCAACAAGAAATGCCCCCAATTCTCATTTAAGACCACTTGGAAATCAGAGAAGTCTCTCTTTAACTTTCATCTCTGCTTCCAAGTTGAAAATACAGCAGTGTAAAAATATAATTGTGGAGCAAGTGCTTTGCAAAAAGACCCTAAAAAGGACAGGAACAAGAGGATTTCGGATTCAGCCCTGCAAGCTGTGCTGCTCCATGACCCCAACCCATAATATAGAAAGCACTTGAGGCTGCAGAGGGTCCTGAGCAGATGAATGGGTAAAGTTAAGCATAGGCTGAAGTGCTCCGTGTTAGAGCCCGGCTGGAGCGCTCAGGTGATTAAGCCACAAATCAATGAATCTAAATGAAGACAAGTTGTATTTAAAGATAACCGGTAATCCCAAAAACCAACAACCGAGGCTGGCATTGTGCTCCAAGTGCCACAAATGAGCTGGGGAGAGGAGCTTTTGCAGACCAGCCCCCACCCTGCTTCATCCCAGCACGCCAAAGCCAGGAGTGGAGAACTCAGGGCAGATCCAATTACCGATCTCCCTCCTTAATCACTCTGCAATTACTGCCTGGAGCTGGCAGTCTCTCCTCTGGAGTCCCTGGGGCTGCTCCCAAAAGGGAAGGCTGAAGGAGGAGGCCCCATCCCACTCCTGGAGGGAGAAGGCAGCCAACACAACTAGGGAAGTCCCACTGCTCTTCCAGGAGTACTATCACAGGCTTAAAAATAAAACACTCGCTCCTGGCATATAAAATACTTAGAAACAGCTAAACTGGCTTTTATCAATGCCAATTTTACTCAGTTAGAAACTTCGGCTCTTAAGTACTAAATGCTTTCCCCAACTCAAGTCACTGTTTCAAATTTTGAAAGCAGCTTTTTGTGCATTAATTGGGCAATTAGCTTGGGGAAGTTGTCAACAAACAAGGAATCACAGAAAATGCAAAGAAGGAAGATACAAAAATCCAATATTAGTTTTTTCTCATATATGGAAATTATTCCAGGAAAAAAGAACCATTTTAATTGCTGATTTAACTGCTTGGCAGATTAAAGCACACAGAAGACACTTTTATAAAACAGACCAAAAAAAAAAAAAAAAAGAAGCAAAGAAGCAGCACCCTCTGCCATGACAGGGTGGGCACTGGCTATGTTACCTCTTGGTCAATGGTTTTGTATCCACACATAGTGTTGATAATGTCTGTCTGAAAAGAAAACAACAAATATGAATTGCAGCAGGAAACTAAAATCACAAAAATATTGTTTTTACTCTAGGTTCACCCAGCTCATATAAAAGCAATGACAGGGTTATTTCCCAGTCCAACACCAGTTTATCCCAGCAGCCCTAGTGTCAGATTTAGTTAGAACTCTGCAAGATTTTAGAGGAATGAGTATTGTCAGTGTGTCACAAGACATTTGAACCATTTCTATCCAACAAAAACAGGGTGGCACCATTAACCAACATGAGCTGTGACAGAGCTGTGTGACACAGCTGTTTCCACAGAATGAACAGCTGGATTTCCTTTTAAAGCCTTAATAACTTTACACACCTTATTACTAAAACCAGGGGTTAACACGGCCTTCATGCCAAGATGATGACAAATTTAAGCTCAGAAATATCTTCAGTTTCAAATAACTTGCAATACTATGAATGCTTTTTACAACACTAAATTCATTACAATATCCATACAATACCATTATATACACAAATATAAAACTCGTATATTTAAAAGAGACTGAGTGCTTGCATTCACCACAGATTACTAACACATTTTCCGTAGCCATGTAATGCCTCCTGTGGGTTCCAAGGTTCTACCTTGAAAGCCTGGAAAAGCCAACCTAAAAATACTCTCCTTCACTTAAAAATCATCCAATGTAAAAACCCGCTGGCATCAAAGGAAGCGGCAAACAAAGCCAAAGACATGGAGGAAAACGAGAAGTTTTTAAGTGCCCAAGAAAGCTGGGCTCTCACCTTTAACACACAACTGTCTGACAAACAAGGTTCAGCACTTTCCTAGAAGAAAAGCTCGGACTATTCTACAGGGCTGTTGGGAAACTGTGTGCGGTGCCCATCTACCAACCACAGGTAATAAATACACTTGGAAGTCAATATCAGTATTAGGCACCAGCGTGTTGTGTTGGCTGTGAGTGATTTCATGTTCCCAAATAGGCTGAAGCCTGACCAACTGACACGTGGTCACTCCCAAAATACGTGACCACAAGGAACGCAGTCACATCGTTTAACTTTAAACACAGAATTTGCTAACAGAATGTCATGGTATAAGCAAATGTACACAGGGGAGATAAATGCATTGGAAACAGAGGATTATAGGCATTTGGGACTAATTTCTATCTGCTACAGTAGTGTAAGTCTTTAATAAATAATTTGACATAAACATAGTTCCTTTCGCGCTCCCCCAGTATGAGCTGGCTCGTGTTAGCAGAAGGCTTTTACAGAGGATCAGAATCCAGGCACCAGCATGAGCGGGAGTTTTCCATGACTACAAAGCCAATGAGTATCACAAACGGTATCTGTAGCTCTCCAGGACAGAAACCAGCCTGTATTTGGAAGGATTTGTCAAACACACATGACAGATGCATCTTCTGGTTGTTCTTCCCCGAGGCAGCCATGCACAGTCCTGCTGGTGTTACTGTGACACAGCACAGCAACAGCATCTTCTGCTGCAGAGCCACCAGCCCTCGCCTGCTGCAGCACCTGCATGGACCACACTTCCATCTGGGGCTTCTCCCTGCCTTTCTTTAACTTCCCTGAGCTTAATACTTTATGGGCTACAAGGTCTAATCCTCCCCGTCCCCAGCTGTCGGCGAAGCATACAGAGAATATACTCCCCACTTTTCCCAGGACAAGTTTTTATTTTAGTGCTCTCCCTTTCCTGAAGCCAAAATCCTGAGTTGTTCTGCACCATCCAACTGCAGATTCTTTCTCTCAAACACCTAAGATTCAAAGCATAACTGTTCAGCTTTGGTTTCTGAGAATAAATCAAAGCTCATCACAGATTTAAACAGACCCATTCCCACACACCAAAAATGTGTGTGCACACATAATGAACACTTTCCTATGATACACATTCCCCAGCAACACCTAGCAGGATTACTGACACAACCATTGCATCTATTTTTCCTATTTTTTAATTAAACAGCCATGCTCAAGGCAGATGTTGAAAGGGCAGCCCAGACCAGGCAGCAGCAGGGCCCTGTTCTGACATACACCCAATCTCTCTACTTTGTGTTCAGACTAGAGACCAAAACCCAGTAAGGCAGGGACTGCCTGTACTGGAGTAGTTGAGGAATAATTCTTTATCAAATTCAGCATTACATGCATCCCTCAAATGAAGGGCAGTGAATTACAGAATGAATTAAAACACATTTGCATGAAAATCAATGCCTGTTCCCAGTGCTGTCAGCACCAGTTAGTACCAGTTCATCACAGACTGAGAAACTGGTTCACAGTCCAGTCCTTCCAGGATTTTAGAGGCAGGTAGTTTTCAAGGATAGGCTGGGGCAGACCTGTGCCCCAAGCATGCTCTCACCCTGAGGTCAGTTGCCCACATTTTTGGATTATTCTGGAGATGGCAAGGTCATTCTGTGTGGTTTTTAATTCACGCAGCAACTGGAGCACATCACTCTGACCCCCCACCCACAGAAACCACAGGTCCCAGGCTTCCTGGCAAAGCTGGAGCAGCAAACCCTGGGGAAAACACCAGCCAAACTGAATTTTAAGCAGCTCTGGTTGAGGTGAGCCATGAGATCAGTGGAGCTCCCGACATCCCTTCTGAGGCTGGGAAGTGGTCAGTAAAATGGACCACAGCCAAGACATTCTAATTCATTATTTTCTCCCTTTCAAGCTGTCAAGACCCACAGATCCATTAGGGGAAGAAAGGGCCCATTTTTCTTCACCTTTTACCCCAGACATCCTAAAGTCAGGTACCTTTTTGAGCGAACACCAGTGATGCTGAGGTGCCAAGACTTACCTTATTTCTGATGCAGCAAGTGTAGGGCACCCCACAAGCCAGTGGTCCTGGAGCTGCACAGTTGTGGTACACGTTTTGGGACCAATCTCTATAATCTTCCCCACCACAGCACTTGAACTGGAGAGAAAAAAAAAAAAAGATACAAAACTCAAGGATCTCAAAGGTCTTCTCCTCAAAGGTCTTCTCACACCAAAATGGTTCTATGATTCCAAAAGGAAAAGGAAATAAAATTTGTACCTTAAACTCTTTGAACAAGTAGAAAACAAAGCAAGAATAAAACAATTTTAAAAGCCCTGAGCTACCAAAAAATGCTGTCCTTTTATCAGCACAGCATGTACGAATGTATTTGATAAATACAATTAAAAAGAATTAAAGATATAGGTAATACTCCTCTGTCAACCGTTGAACTATAACCCAGGGTGCTAGAACAAAGTACTCAGTGCCCAGGTCCACCTCCCATCTTTTCTTGAAAGAGTTGAAAAATTATCTTTCCGGCTCTGGACATCATTAAGCAGTATTTTTACACTGACTCTATCTTGACCTGTAATCTACCTCTGCAGTTGTTTTAAGGATTATGACTACATTTCCAACTGGATCTTGTCTTTTGTCAAAAGACAAAAGCGTTGCTCTAAGGTATAAATTAATTTCACCAAAACATTGTGGCTGTAATTTAGAAGAACTGAAAGCTAGCAAACAAATACTGTAAGTTTACACTGACCTAATATAAATATTCACTTCATAATTTACACGAAGGGAAAAGGATGAGTTCATTTAATCACTAATGTGTACGTTCGCTGTACATATCCAAAATTTTCAGCAGTGCATGGAAACTTTAAAGCATTATGAAGTCTAATGACAAAATTTCCTCAGGATGGTCTGCTTTTGACAGACTTTTCATCCTAACTTTGTTTTTCAAAGCAGGCTGCCATCTCCATAACGATGTCCTAGAATATATGTATCACTTCCTAAGTCAATTTTTTTAATAACCATTACTTGGCATGTTCATGGACATCACATGGGCCCTGACATCACATTTCTGAACACTTTTTCCTCCTTCTACAGTCCCTGAACTGCATGGCAGAACTCTTCAATAACCCAATAAACATTTCAACAGACCAGCCTTATTAAAAAAAAAATAGCTGTGAGTCAGTGCCACATGCCATTAAGTAATGCCCAGCTGGGCTCACCACAGTTTCTGAATTTTAACTACAGGTAGATACTCTTCCACTGGTATTTTCTTCCAATAAGCACTTGTTAAAAAGCTCTGAGCATGCCCTCGAGCAGCCACACAAGGCCCAAGTTGTAGCAGCCTAAATGCCACCTCATTTCTCTTTATCCAGGGCCTCCTGTTAATAAGATGCTTCTCCATCTCTTGGACCAGCCAGCAGAAACGCTGAGTGCAAGGCCATGGGTGGAATTTAGGCTGAATTCATCTCAATCCAGCTGTGGGGCCACTATAAACCTACAGGTTTGTAGGATCTGACCTTGAGCATTTGAATTGCACCTGCCAAGGCAAAAGCTGCATTTTGGCCCTCTCTCTGCAGTGATGTAAGAGATTTTTAAATGCCAGCTGGAATGCTGGATGAGCCCTGACCTCAGCAGCAATGCCCTAAGAGATGACACACGAGATCACATCCCCCTCGTCAGTAACAACTTGATTGTCACATAACTGGAAAAACTCAAAGCTGCTGCTGAGTTAGTCCAAGGGGAAAAAAACCCAACAAACCTGCTTTTGAACAGAATCCATTATGTTCTTGAAGTCTAAATCGTCATAGTAATTCTCAATTCCTCTTCTAATGTTATCATTCAAAAATTTGATTGTCTAGAAAGCAAAAGGAAAACAAGATTTATGGGTTGCACAATGGGCTGGAACAGAACTAGAAGAGCAGGTTAAAGTGAAAAGTGTAACTGATGAGCACAAAAGAAAAGGCTTTTTTTTCTTCTTTTTTTTTTAGAGAAAAAAACAAAACACTCGTTAAAAACAAATTTTAGCACAGCCCTGCAGGGACCAACCATCTGTTCTCTATGGAAGCAGCCTCACTGCTGGGTTTGGGCTGGCAAGTTCCAGCAGTGTGACACCTCTCACTGCTGAGACTCTCCAAGCATCTCCCAGAGATGGTCCCGTGATCCCCAGGCAGGATCCCTGTCACTGGGGACCCCCATCACCTTTTGGATGACAGAGCAGTGGGTTTGGGTGAGGGATCTTGGCACGGTGATCTGCACCACGCCCCCAGCAACAAGACTGGACTGTGTCACCATCATCCAGGAATTTTATTTTCCATGAATTTTCCATTAATTTGGTTTTCCAATGAGTCCATAATTGCCAGATAGAAAGCTTTATTCCACATGGAGTAGAAGAAAAGGTGTATCTGTATGTTTTACAGTGGTTGTTTTGAGAAATATGGCAGTGCGGCGACAGCAGATATAGAATGGTAACTTTTCAGCATGGCATATTAGAAATTAAAACAACAAAGTGTTTTTAAAGTTCAGAAGATGAGAGAAAAAAAAAAGAGTATTTAGTTTTCAAGATCCAGCACAATCTCAGCACAGCAAAACCAGGGACTAATCACAACCAGAATGTAACAATTTGCCTTTCAATCCAGCTGCTGAAATGGACAAAGTTAAAGCCTTACAGGTCAGAAAATACACTGACCTGTAAAAGAACCTGAAATACACTCATCTTCTCAGTACTACAAACTGCAACACTTCCAAACTAACCAGAACAAAAAGGATTATCACATCAGTGATGAGAAATAATACAGGACCCTCCTAATTGGTCAAAAACCTCATTTAGACTCTACAGGTTTGAAAAGGAAGTAGAGAAAGAAATGGGAAAAATGCACATGACATGCAAAACAAACAGGACTTAAACAGAAGCTACTGCACTAAGCTTCCATAAATACTTTCTTGTTCTCCCCAAACTAACCCAAACTTCTTCACTAACCTTGAAAAACAAGGGAAGAAACCTGTCCCTAAGTGTAGCTGTCCTGCCATAAAACAAAGCATAGACATTTAGTACTTGCCATAGTGAATACATTTAAGTTTTAAAGCATTTCTAACTGAAAAAATAGTCTGCTGCTTTTTGTGCAGAAAAATCAAGGGCTGAATACAGTTATAGCATGGTTGTCAATGATGGAGGCTCCTATATAAATTTTTTACGTTCCTTATGGATGTGGGCAGGGAAGAGCTGTCCTTTAACTGAGCCAAAACATTTGGGCCACTAAAAAACAACAGTCTCCAAATCTGTCTGGAAACATCCCAAATTAGCAGTCAGATCCAGATGGCAAAACAGAAGAAAGCATTTTGTCATACACGAAGAGCTGGAAACTCATTTTGCCTGTATTGCACATTTGTAGTCACCAGATTTTCTCCAAGTTTGTTAACCCGGAATTCGGGTTAAACCCCAAACCCCATCACTGCTGAACCCTGAAAAGCTTGGACCTGGCTCCAGACCTCTACCAATGAGTGCTCAGGTGACAACTTGAAGAGCTGTTATTTAGCAGAGCTGAATCATGCAAAACCTGAAGCCAGCAGCTCACCTGGTTCCTGAAGATCAGGGCCACCACTCCACCTGTCAGCTCGATCAGCAAGCAGATACCAAGGATGTACATGAACTGCAGGAAAACAAGTGCAAGTCAGTCATTAGACAGAACTCCAATTACTCTTTCAATTAGTGCCCTTAAGTCTAGCATTCAATTGCCAATAGACTTGGCTTTCAGCATGGCACATAAAAGGAAAATATAAAATCATGGGTTTGTTCTTATAAAACTGTCAATGTCACAAAAAAGCCTTTATCCTCACTTAAATTATTCTGGGTTTTGCCCAATTGGCAAGCACATTATTCTTCTGCTCTGAATGGACTCAAAACCATTAGATGAACTTATCCTGCCAAGATACCCCTTTCCACAACAGCATCCTAGAGAAGCATATTGATGGACTGCTACAAACCACACCACACTTAATGTTTTTATGTTTCCTACAAAACCAGTACTTACCTGTTAGCTTTCAATTAGAGGATAAAGCAGCACACCTTAAGATAATCCAAACCACCTTATTCTACTCTGCCAGTGCTAATTCAAAGCAGAATTGCAGGCTTGGTACCTTTTAGTGTGTTGCTTCCCACATTTATTTGCCTGTGTATATACACATGCTCACAAATGCACTCACACACAACTACATGTGCATCCATGACTGCCCATCAAAGCGTGTGCAAAATGTGAAAAATATGAAGAAATCCACTGCACTGTGAGGGAGCTGCAGCATGCCGGTACGTTAAATGTTTTTCCAACCCTTGAGGTACAAAAGACAGGTGTTAAGTGAATTTAGGTCTGCTGTGTAACAATGAACTTCACCACGAGTGAAGTTTTTAAATCCCTCATCTGAAAATAATCCCTATGCTCTCCTCTGAAAGCTGCTTTATTTTCTGTGTGCTTAGTGTCAGTGTCAGGAATTCACCAGACAGGTATCTTTTCTCCTGCTAAATCTGGAATCAGCCTGGGAAGCTGGCATCAGGGACTTGCTTTGTTGAACACCCAGCTGGGTTTGCTACCAGAATGGGAACAGAAAATGTTCCTGGCATCTGACACAACACCACGCTCAGTGGGAAGAAGCCTAAGGAGGGGCTCTCAGTAAAATTCCAGTATAACTTCAAAATCCATGGTTATTTCTGGCTTTGCCCTCCATAACAAACCACATATTTAGTGTTTTGTTAGACTGAACTGACATGACAAGGCCAGCTTGGGTCAGGTTTTGAAGAACCTGATCTATTGGAAGGTGACCCTGCTCATTGCAAGGGGCTCGGATTAGGTGGCCTTTAAAAGATCCCTTCCAACCCAAACTCTGTGTCATTCTGTGCAGGTGAAAACGAAGTTTGCACACTAATTTTTATTAGTCACATGTGCAGCTTCCATCTGCAACCACAGCATTACCCAGGAATTTCCCTAAATATCACCTTTTCAGAGGCACTGGGGAGAAAAACCTTGTCCCCTTCATTTCCCCCTCAGGGCCCTTCTCTCAAAGGCCCGAGCTCCACATCTAATTTTGAACACACATTTCTCCATCTCCCCTCCACATCCCACTTCCCAGGGAGGACAGGCAGGCTCTGGCCATCAGCATGAGCCAGGGTTTCTCTCTGGAGCTGCTTCCTCTGTGCTGAAAGGAGCAGCCAGCACCACCTGGTAGGTCAGCAGCTGAGTTTGCACAAGACACACACCGACTGATAGTAACTCTCATTCCTGCTTATTTTCCATAGCACCTGAACTGCTGGGAAGGTTCTTTTCCCAGTGCTGGGCTCAGCCCCTCACCGGTCCTGTCGCTGGCAAGACTGAATGCTGCTTCTCCCTGAGGGAAGGACCACAGCCACTAAATTCAGATTTAATTAAAATTCTTAAAAAAACAACTTGGTTAAAATATTTTTCAGTGCAGACATAGTTCTGGATGAATTCAGAGGACAGTGAAAAGCAAAAGCAACAAGCCTTAGAAACTAGGAATAAAAATTCCAACACTTACTGCTTGCAGAAGGCATAAATTGTCTCTTAGAGAAGCCAGTACACCCACAAAGGATACCAGGAACATTACAATTCCCAAAAGTATTAAAATAATTGCTGGGGCTAGAAAGGCACTTTCTAGAGTTTTGTACTTCTGTCTTTCGATTTCTGCATAAATCCCAACGGCAAGGACGAGGGCTCCAATCACCTGGAAGAGAAACAGAGGAGAGCAGGGATGTTATTCTTTCTGCCATAAACACAGAGATGACAGGCTGTGAGTACACGGGAACCTGTCACCGCTCACTTCAGGATTCATTACAAACAATGAAATACCCAAAGCAGAAGTTTGGATTAAAAAACTAAAAAAACCCTCAAAGACGAAAGCAGAAAAAGAGCTAAGTTGGGAAAAACAATTAAACTTGTTCACTTCAAAAATATATTTCATCATGTTTTAGCATTCTGGAAGTTAAACTAACCAAAATATACATTACTGGCTGAAATGTAATTTATTACCTATCTGAGATCACATGTATTACATATATGAGCAACTGCCATGGCATTAATGACCCTACTTTGTATGTCTGTCTGTCCTTCTCTCTGTGAGTATAAATGTATAGAAATTTATTCATGCCTCTAACATAACACAGTTTCTAAGCTGGTCTGCAAACAGCCTATCTGTCCCTTCATATTAACCCCTACTGTATTTAGGCTCAGTAAATACAGTCTGATATTTCCTATACCTCCACTCTTCCTGCCATCAGGAGAAAGGCACCAGATTAAAAACTAAAAAAAAAAAAAAACAAACCAACCAAGTTTGAAACTATGTTACTGCCTTGAGCAACTATCAGATAAAGCTGACAAGTAAAATACGGACATAGTTCATTTAACAAGGTAAAGATATTTCAATCAAAATAATTAGTTAAGTCAAAATCATTTGGTATTAAAACTATGGTGTGCTGCAAATCACCTTGAATTATGCTGAATTAATTACAATAAAAAATAGCTCACAATACTTAATTACAAAAATTGCAGTGGAAAAATTTTGCTGCTGACTCCAGCAGCCAGACACATCATCAGGGAAGAGACGAGACACAAATCAATCATTTAGGCAATCTGATAAACAACACTCCCCTTTCCTGACCTGACATTTCCACAGGAAACACAAGTCTGCTCTCTGCACACCAATGCTTCTTAATTATACTTCTTAATTTTTAATTTCACTTCTTAATTTTGGATATGACACAGTATATCCCAAAGGGCTAGAGGGACACATGATGTGAGTTACAAGTTCATGAACCAAACAGTTGAAATACTTTTTTAATTATGGGATATCTTAAAATAAATAGCAAGTTACTGAAAGTTCTTGATTTTCTATGGAAATGAAAAATGACACCAAAGGACAATATGCAGGGAATGCCACCAATTTGTCATTTAAAGAGAGAAAATTCTCAGAAGGGTTCACCCATAAAAAGGAAAGATACTGAAACTATTTAAAAAGCAACTTAAAATTTGACCAAATTGAGAGTAACCCCAAAACCAGATTCTCCTGCAAACACTGAAGTGCCATTAACAATAACTCTTGCCCAGTAGATCCCCTGTTTAAAAAGTTATAAAAAAAAAAAAAAAAAAAAAAAAAAAAAAAAAAAAAAAAAAAAAAAAAAAAAAAAAAAAAAAAAAAAAAAAAAAAAAAAAAAAAAAAACAAAAAAACACTGGACATAAACCACAGGTATTAAAGCTTGATCGGGATTACCAGAATTTCAGAAGAGTGTTGTTTCAAGACTAGAACTTTTTAACTTTTTACTGAAATGTCTTTTTCTTAACCATAGTTTTCTCATAAAAGCATTAAATTTCAGGGGATTTTTGATTAAAAGGTGCCTGTAAGTAAAATACAAGATACTCCCTACTTTAAGAACTTAAGATACATAAATACATATAGCATCTTTATATACACATATCTTCACCCCTTTTCACTTCCATTTGTGCTCCCACACGCTCCAAGATTCATGCTTTCATTATCTTCTATTTTCTTAAGCATTTAAGAAAAATCTTTTAAACCTTTAATATGGTCAAACCACCAGCAGTATTTATGGCAAGCAGATGTGCTAGCCCAGTAGCCATCCCACCGAGCCTCTTCTCCCATCTCTGCTCTCCCTTCCTGTGCCTGGGGGTGGGAACACAGCCCTTGCCTTGGGAACCCAGGGCACAGGGGCTGTTTACATCCTGCATCCTTCACAACAGCTCCCAGTTCGGCCATTCCAGCTGTGTACAGAGGAAAAATTAACTGCCCTGACTGACATTAAATGAGCATCCACCAGCAAATACCAGGGGATTTCTCTGGGGCTTTTACACACACAGAAGCTGCTTTCCCAAGAGAAAGGAGAAGCATTTATTTATTTACTTATTTATAAGCAGAAGCTTTAACCCTGTATTTACAATTCTTTTTCTTAAATAAGGTTCAACAACTGCACCTTCTGTTTAAAATGATGGATTTTGTGATTTTGTTTCAGCTGGGCAAGAAAATTACATTACAGCCCCATTCAGCAGCAAAAGATCTCTCTGGAAAAGATACAGCTAGGTTTTAAAAAAGCCTTGGGCGACAGGGGAAGACCACAAGGCCTGTAGCAAACATCCCCTCAGACACTCCCAGCAATGCCTTAATTTCCTTTCTGCTTTGGATAAGGCTGGTGTTTAGTTCCTGGTGGTTTAAAGCCATCCTGGGGACTCAAATCTGGGACTTCATCACTCCTAACTAACAGAGGAACTGCAACAGCAGGGAGGGAATGGAATGAACTCAGCATCCAGCAGGTCAAAGCCCCAAACAACATCAGAACATCACAAAGCACCCAATATTCAAGAAAGCCAACACTCCCACAGCCAAGCTTTACTTCCATTTACACTGATTAAAGAAAAAAACCAAACCAACAAACTCAGCAAGAATAACAGTGCTGAAAAGAGAAGCAGGCGACTGACATTTAGGGCTGATGGGATCTGCTTCACTGAGCTGCAATAAAAGCAAATTCCGCGAGCAAAGCCCACACGCCTCACACAGCCCGGCGCGTGCTTGGCCCCAGCACAGCCTGCCCAAAACAATTCCCCGTCATTCCCGTCCTTCCTTCCCCCTCTCGCAGCCCCCATCCTCCCCCCTCCCAGAGCAAACCATCGCCCCCGGCCAACAAATGGAAGCTCTGGCTTATAAACGAGGGCAGAGCATTGAAAATCCAGAGCGAGCAACTACAAAGAGTAAATAAAATCCTCGGGCTGCCTGAAAGAGGCTTTGTCCTCGGTGGGCGCTGCGAGGATGGTTTCAGAAGGGCCCTTTCTCCGCCACCAGATGAATGTTTACATCCCACCAGCAAGGGCCGACAGAAAACGCAGAGCAGCCAACGCGCATGGTCCTTCGGGAAGGACATCCTGCTAAAAAGGGGTCTGAAAAATAACAACAAATCTGAATTTCTCTTTTCCGAAACTCGTAAACATAGGGAGCATCAGGAGCCTAAACCCAAGGTTGGTTTGTCTGCTAAGACAGACAAAAGATATCCGAGATCCCAAAAAGCCTGAATTACACCCGAACACTTTGTGTTTCAATCTTTTTTCATTAAATCATAGGTTGAATCTGACACTCGCTATTACACCTGGTGGATCTAAGCCTCCTCTCCCACGCAGCAAAGCAAAAAAACCCTTATGCTCACAACTGTCACACCATCTCAGCCAAAACAGACCAGCTGAACTAGAACTTAAGCAGCGTTTCAAGAGAAAAAGTCAGATAGAAAAAAACCTTGCCTGAGCACCTCTGACATCAGCACCACCTGAGGCCAGCACCTTCCCAGTATCCCAGAGCATGAAAAAACCACCTTTAAAAATCACGGTGCTTACAAAGAGCATTTGCAAAGGGCTCCTTCCAGCCCAGGGGCTGCCTGGTGTGGATTCACCGCACGGCAGAAGTCAGCGGTCACAGTCCGGACCCATCACCTGGGACTCTGGCTTTACCAAACACCTGGCTGAGGACAGCAAGTGCCACCCACCTGTAACTCCAGAGCCTGGCAGCCTCACCCTGCCGAGGCTCAGGAGAGGCCATACCCAATACACTGAGGAGTGATTCTGTAGGGCAAAGGCTCTATTTGCCCATCTCCCCTGCAGGGCAGAGCTGCACTCCAACCCGCACATGAATGATTTTCACCTGCCACACTTCCAACCCCTGCAAGTCCCCATCCGCCAAAACCAGTTTGGCAGTGCCTCGGCGAGGTCGGGGCGCTGCCCCCACAGCCACGGGTGTGACAGCCGCCACCTCAGCCGCGGAATCATCGCTCTATTGCCAAAGCGCGGAGCGCTGCGCGGGGCGGACCGCGCTGCCCGCCGTGAGGGGCCCCCGCCGTGAGGGACCCCCGCCGTGAGGGACCCCCGCC
>VWZP01006149.1:669240-776921 GCA_013396995.1 Dicaeum eximium | reverse complement strand
GACCCCCGCCGTGAGGGCCCCCCGCCGTGAGGGGCCCCCGCTCCGAGCCGCGCCCCGCGCCCAGCGCCGCTCACCCAGAACGTGGTGGAGTAGGTGATGAGGCTGAGCTTGAGGCACAGGTAGGAGAGCCGCCCGCAGTAGCGCGCCTGCTCCGGGTCCCCCGCCGCCATCCTCCCGCGGCACCTGCCGCCGCCCTGCCGGGCCCTCCGCCCCTTCCCGGCTGTCCCGACGGGCGGGCCCGGGAGCCGCCGCTTCCGGCCGAGCTCCGCGGAGCGGCACGCACCGACAGCGCGGGAAGAACGGCGGGAGCGACTGGCGAGCTGCGCCTTCGCCCTTCGTCTTTCTCTTCTCCTCCCTTTTTTTTTTTTTTTTTTTCCTTTTCAGTTCCCTCGGCAAACGCCCGGCCGCTCGGTCGGGATCAGCCCCGCAGCTGGAGGCGGCAGGAGAAATAGATGTGGCTGCTCCAACAGGAATCCATCAGTGCTGCCGGAGCCCCGTACGCATCCCCAGACCTCTGCCATCACCATTAAAACAGCCGGGACAAAAATATGGCCATGGGAAGCCGCTACATGGACGCTCAGGTTTTTGGTCGAGCATCCAAAACCATGGCAAAGCGGAATCTCTACACCCTACAGCAGCACGAGGAAGCGTTACCAGGGCGTTTACATCTCTTTGTCACCCACGCGATTGCACATGCAAAGAGTGTCACGTCCTGCCAATGCCAACAGCCACTGGGCATATTGCACTGGCCACGGTCTGTGCCCACACCGACCTTCATCCGCGTCCCGCTGCTGTGTGTGACACTGGGTCCGTGATGGCTCTGACACAGCGATCATGAACTGCAAACGCCATTCATGCCTCCGAGATGAAATGAGCCCTTTCAAGCCCGCAGTGCTGCACTCCTGTCCCACAAAGGGCTATTTTCCCCCGCGGAAGAAAAAGTCTCATTCAAAGTGGCAGAGAACTGTCACAAGAGTCGGTTGTTTCATCCTGGCCCGGAGCAGAGACAGATGGCATTGAAAATCAGTGTCTGGTGTCAGAGGAGATGAAGTGGGGCAGCATTTATCCTTAAGTTACCTAGCAAAGAGACTGGAAAACCTCTGAGCTGCGTGTGAGAACTGTGTAAACATTCAGTCCCACATCATTTCTTTAGGTCATACAATACACCAAAATTTTCTAAAGGCTAAAAAATATCCCTGGATAATTCTATTATAAAGCGTACTATTGCTGTCGCCTGCAGTGCTACTACATTCTGCTTCTGGAAAACAATCCAACCCAGGACACTCCCAGCGACAGAATAGCTCTTCACCTCTAATGTTCCTGACAGTAATACAATGTCCTAGAGCATTCATCCTCTAAAATATCAACAACTTCCATTTTCAGAGAGATTTGCAAATATCCTTGACACTTAGCAATGGCATTCAGGCTGGAAATCCCCATCACAAAAAGCTGCTGGGAATGTCTGTCATATGGTCTTCATGTCTCATGGGTGTCATTCACATCCAAGCATGTTCTTGTCACTTAGACAAAGTCATACCTTGGTTGAGTATTTAACTAAATTAATTGTTCTGGTTTGACCTTTTTAGTACCTTACCTTGTCCTTTGTGCTAATTCTTGCACATAAAATTTCGGGGCACATCCTGCTGGATGGGGAAGCTGAGTAAAGGAGTGTCTGTTTTCCTGTTGTTTTCCCTCAGAACTGAGTCAATGCATCAAAACAAGTTCCTGTTATGAAACTGCATGACAATAATTGGGAAATCCCTTTCTTTTCCTGAATCCCAAACTTTATCCATACAAATGGCAAGATTTCTGGACACAATTGTAGTTTAGCAGCAAATGGTGTTTAAAGTAAGATGTTCCAAACTGCCTAAGGGTCCACCATGATTGTGTTCTCCCCCTGCACAGGGCTGCAGTTTTCCAAGGAAGAGCCTGGCAGATTGCTCATTACAGCATCTGCTCTTGGGACCATCCAACAGCACAACCAGCAATGTTTTTGTTCATATTAAGGATCAGTAACTTCCACATTTCCTCACTCATCACCAGAGGTTGTCCTAAAAACACCAAAAGCCATGGACTGCAAAGCATTTGCCCCAGGGCTTTAGGAGCTCTGAAGGAAGAAGTGAACTACAGCTAGCCCTGCAACAAACCATGTCAGAAAGACCCAAAGCTTTTCAGTGCTCCCAGAGGCATTTTTACTGCTTCCTTCCAGCCCATGTCTGGCTGATGAAGCTGCAGGCCAGCTGCACTTTGCCCCATCCAAGGTGGATGCTCATGGTCCTCGTGTCCTGCTCTCAGAGCTGTTCCCTGGACAAAGGGTCTTCCTCCAAAAGCAGAGTCCAACTTGCAATACAATTAAAGCCTCTACTGCCTATATTACCTTGTATTATGTTTCCAAAACACAAAACACCCCTCAGCCACCCTTCCTGACCTTGCAGACCCACATCTTTTGTTTGCATCTCTCACCCTTTGTTCAGACCTGGGATTGGTGACTCAGCCCAGTAATGTTTGGCCTTGACAATCATGCCCATAATAAAAACAAGAGTGAAACCAGCCAAACCCAAACCCCCTGCTCTCAGGTAGTCCCTTTCTCTGGTGTAACTCCAAAACCACTGGTGAGGCAAGTTTTACCCACTGTCTCAGGCAAATGTGACTTCCCTGAGGAATCTGGAGTTGGCCTGTGTCAAAACTTGCTCCAGTTTTCAAGTCAAAAGGCTGATAGCACACACTAAATTGCTGGCCAGGCTCCAGGACGATAACCTTGTCAATGCATAACCTGCAAACGAATAAAAGGTGTGGGTGTGGATACAGGAAGGCAAATCCCTCCTGACTCATATGATGAAATGTTGACCAAAGGGTGGCTGCTCTTCGATTATCACTGGAGTAACAGATCAGGAACTGGGGTAGATGGTTCACAAGGAGGCTCCTAAGAAACCTGAGCACCTTGACCATCTTCAAAGTCCTCCAAGAGAGGTTACAGCTTCACCACTGAAGGGTCAATAAGTGCAGTCCTAAGCAGTTGCTTCCATTCTACTTTCCATAACTGATAAAGCACTTTAGTGCACTGCCAGCAAAATGTATGGAGGCTTTTGCTCCTATTCTCCTTCAAATTTGCAGGACAGCATATTAAAAAAAAAAAGTTGAAGAATGCTATTAGCTGTTGAATTCATATTGCAAGTCATGATCAGCCCTCCTGAACTGTGTATGGAAAGTGGAAGGTCCCTAAGCTGTTTAATGAGGTGTCAGCATAAGACTTTGAAGAAGCAGCTGGAAGAGCTTTGCAATGCACTTTAGAAGATATGTACAAGTGTACCTTTTCAGTTTCTGGGTAGGGAGGTGAAAGGGATTACCTGCAGGGAAGAGAAGGAGACATTACATGCAGGACTAAAGGTACTGATTTCTTTAACAGCAACACTTGGGCAATATGTAACAGAGAAAACCTGCTTGAAAGAGTTGGTTAGGTGATGGGTTAACTTGAGGCTGCCTCCAGAAATTAATGAAGCAAGGAAAGATTCCGGGCTGAGCTGGTGCAAAGGATCCTCAACTGATACACACTGCCCTGTTACGGGAGAGTCTGGCACAAGCTGCAGCTCCAGCAGCTACAGGAGCTGGAAAACTTCTGCCATCCCAGTGCTAAAGGCACTTCTGAATCCTGAAGGCACGATTTCATATCTGAAACCCTTTCAGCTGCCAGTTGAGCAGGTGTGAGTCAGTGCCCAGTGCTCTTGGAAATCTCAGCCTCAGTGTGTCGCTTATGCTATGCCCTTTAAAGCTTTAAAGCTGACAACGAGCAAGAGCACTGTGCTCTGAGCAGGCTCAGGGGTTCCTCTTTCCTACCAGAACCCGAAATTTCTGCATGCATGGGGTCACCAAGTTCCTACACCACACACTGTGAAAGGGGATGCAGCCATCTGAAAGGAAGGATCTTGCTGAATTGCATCGAATATAGTTTCTCTCTTGCTATGAGAGCTCACGGGAAGTCAGGCAGGGTCCTGGAAACATGAGGATTGCAGGACTGGTAAACCTGGCAAAGTAACTACCCTTGTAGGTGAGCCTTTAAAATCCTGATAGAGCAGCGTGGCTATTGCAGAAGTTATTCAAAACTAACTGAGTGGAGTGGGGGCGGGGGAGCTTCATGTACCACTTTGCCACATTTAATTTGATGTCAAATTGGTTGTTTAGTTTTCCCCTGCAAGAGACTCCACCTCCTTTCAAAGTCCCCTTAAAACTTGTTGAGATTTTTTCCCAGTGCAACTCCTGCCTCACACTCAGTAGTTACACAGGGAAAAGACAGCAAATGTCCTCAGTCCCACTGCAGGGGATTCAGACACCTGGTGCTTTAGAAAACTGCTGCCCTGACAAAGAATTTCTACTTGGATTGAAGTGGTTTTTGGCTTCCATTTATGTTTTCTTGTCTGTAAAAGTAATCTTAGGAAGTAATCTTTAAAAAAGAAGACAACACTTGCCACTGGTCTGGAAAACATCTTCCTTTCCCTTTTTTTTCTTTGTTTTTTAGAGGAAAAAGAAACTTGAAGAAGAGAGTAGTTCTTTAGTTTTTGCTCTTCAAGCGCAGGTTAAAATGCCAGGGAAGAAGGAGGAGGCCCTTGGCATTGTTCATCTCCTCCTGGAACTGCATTCCATCGCTTGTAAAACAGGACGAGAGGACATGAGACAGCTCATCCCAATGTCTTTTTAACAGCACTTGGTTAAATGCATGGAAATTCATACCACCAGCATCTACTGCAAGGAAATGAGCAGATGCCAGAAGATTTTCTTTTACACTTACAAGAAGTGAAAAGCCATGGGCGTGTTTTCCCTTTTTAACACAAGCAGCGTTCCACGGGCTGGCTCCCTCGAGGACAGCGGCAACTGGACAGCGGCAACCCAGTTCACCCAGCCAGGATGGAGAATTGCCCTGTGGGCCATCACCTACTCCTTCATCGTTGTCACATCCATCGTTGGCAACGTCACCATCATCTGGATTATTCTGGCGCACAGGAGAATGAGGACCGCTACCAATTACTTCATCGTTAACCTGGCTCTTTCAGACCTGCTGATGTCTGCTTTCAACACCATCTTCAATTTTATCTATGCCAGTCACAATGTCTGGTATTTTGGTGAGGAATTCTGCAGGTTTCAGAACTGGTTCCCCATCACTGCAGTGTTTGTGAGCATTTACTCCATGACAGCCGTGGCTGCAGAGAGGTAAGAGGCGAAGGGAGAAGATAAGGTTCGAAAAGATCCCCTGTAAGTTATTAAAAAAAATCATTGCAGTAGCTTCTGCAGTTGGCCCCCATTCTGTCAGGTGCCTTATCAGCAAAGTGGAAGGAGTGTCAGACTGTGGGGTTTGATGCTAATTATGGTGTGATCTTCTGGTTTTTATCCCTGGTCTGAATCCCACCCAAATCTGTAATGAGTGGAAGTGGCTGGTATTTTTGTTGTTCCCACATTATTGATCATAAATTGTTTCCCGATCATCCTGGAAACTCTTTTGAGGCTTTGTTGGATTTTTTTAAAACCATGTGATGGATATATCGGGAAAAAGGGGAATATGCTGCAGGCTGCTGAAACTATCAGCAGCCCTAATCCTGCTGTGAGTCCAGCAAACCACCAGAAATAATGGGAATTAGATTAGAAATGGCAGAGTCTGCTCCCTTGGTTCAGTAGAATGACTTATTCCAGGAGGGAGGGAAGTAATCACAGTGATTCTGTTTGACTTCTGGTGCAATTTTGGTGTTTTCATAAAATTCACTTCCAACCGCCAAGTCACTTTTACTTAAGCTTTAATTTCTGGAGTCTGACTGTGTTTACAGCTCATTGTTAAATAGCATGAAGCTGTTTTTCCTTTTTACTAGGAAGTGGCCAAAAGTCTGTGGGAATTCCTCCCTTAAAGGCAATGCTGTGTGCAAGAAGCAGAGGAGGTTATTTCCCTCTAGGCTCTCTACCCTCCTTCCTTCCATCCTTCCTGTCTTCCCTCCGTTACTTCCACTCTCCCTGCTGCAGCCTCATGGTGAATGAAGGACTTCCCTGGGGCAGCCTGACCCAGAAATACCAGCACTCCTTTATCAAAGGCCTGCTGTTGACTCTGCAGTTTCCTTCAGGTTTCCCATATCCACAAGGGCCCTTGCAGCTCCCTCGGGAGGGGAGCCAGCATCCCTCTGGAGCCATCCCAAAAGCCAAAACCTTCGCTGCCTGAGCCATCGGGGTCGCGCCCCCAGCTCGCAGCTCACATCACCCGGCACACCCAGCCTCAGGAAGCAATCACAGACCCATCACACCAGATAAACAGGCTAGGAGAGGGAAGAGGGATTTTCCAAAAGCAGGTGCAATGCCCGCTGAAACCTGTGCAGGAGCTGGGGACAGGGCATAGTATGGGGCAGCTTGCGAGGACAGAGCTGAGGGACGTGTTTGTCAGTCTGCAGTTGTCCAGATGAAAGCAAATCTCTATTTAGAATCAATGGCAGCTCAGTTTTAGACTCAAATACTCTTTTGCTGCTCCTGGCTGTAAATCAAGGTTGTTGGTGACTGCTATTTCATACATGTTGTCTGACAAAGAATACGTTTAAAAACCTGTTTCAGCCGGTTGTCCTGTCTTCCTACTCTTGTTCCTTGGGGATTTTTGGTGAAAGCACCTATATAGCCAAAATCTCTTCAGTCACATGGCACAGATCAGAAAGAAAACTTGGCACCTCACTGCAAACCATATTTAGCTATTCTTTGCTTAGCCTTAAAATAGATCCTGACATGGTCTCTTGGAAACTCGACACTTCCATTTATTGTTAAGAGACCATGTGTCCAGTCCAGCTCCAATGTTTAACTTTGATAAAAACAACATCTTCTGAAGTGGTTTATTTTAAGGAAGGAGGCTGAGAAGTGATAACTCTAGGTGATTTTTTTCTGTCACAGAGAAGTCCCTGGTGATATTGCTCACCAGGGCTGGGTTTAGGATCACTCAGTTTCCCCACTACCAGAGCACCTGTTTCCACTGCAGCTCGAGGCAGAAATGCAGTCTTATCGATCAGCTCGAGTTTCACACTCCAGCTAGCAAAATCTCCTATGACCTGTTTGGAAAGTGCACAAGAGGTTCCAAAATTCAGCTTGTTTTGTCTACATGTATGAGGACCAGAAAAAGGGCACCAAGACTGTAGTCCCAGCATCCTGGGATGTCACAGGGGCACTGAGGGAGGGCACAAGGAGCACAAGCAGCAGAGGGGCAAAGGCTGTGCTGCCACACAGCAAGAGGAGCCAGGAGATCTCAGCAGGTTTGAGAAATCTCCCAGCTTGCAGGAGCTCCCCTAAAATCACAACTTGCCTCGGGGGTGCACCCATGGCAGAGTGGGAAAGCCTCCACTCAGGCTGTAACACCTTTGATGTCTGCAATATGGGCTGCCGTGACTGCACAGTGGCTGGCATCATTTATTCCCAGGATTTGCCATTCACTGAGGGCCACAGATCATCACTTCATGCACTTCTGTGGGCAAATACTCTGGAGAATATCCAATAGTGGATTCCTCCCTGACCAGACTCGAGCACTGTATAACACTGCCTGTGGCAAGCTAAAGAAAAGAGAGCTTACATGAAAATGTTATAGCTAAATAAGGCCCTGCTGCTGTGCAGCCCTGGATTGCTCACTGTGCTCTCTGTCCTGCAGCAGCGGCTGGGCAGAGCTCCCTACCAACAGCCTGGCCAAGAAACAGCACAATTTGTCAGATTTTTGCTATGAAAACTAGGAGGCAATGGGCATTTTCCACTCTATTTTGCCTTTGTAACAACCATGACAAAGAATAGGGAAAGCATGACAAGAATTGAATAATTGATTATGTACTCGTTACAGCACTGTGGGTTTCCACACAGGGAACTTAAAACCAGAGAGCACCCAGGGCTCGTGAGTAATCCAATATCAGATGTGCCTGAGGGCTCTGAGCAGGTGTGGGATGAAAAGGTCAGCCCTTCCCTTCTGCAAGCACAAGTGCCTGGGCAGTCACAGACAGAGGCAGACAGCACGAGTTTTCACTGATGTTTTAAAAATCAGTGGGGAAAAAATCAGGGTAAAGGATACTCAAGACCCCAGTCTGCTCATGTGCTAACATGAAGCATCAGAGATTGACATAATTAGGAGGAAAAACCATGTTTGGCTGGGCTTTTTTTGGTAAGGCACTTGCAAAAGTAAATTAAAAAAAAAAAGGAGTGAGAATACTTTGTACAAGGGGGCCTGGAGTGACAGGACAAGGGGGAATGGCTTTATGCTGATGGAGTGCAGGGTTAGATGGGATATTGGGAAGAAATTCTTCCCCTGCAAGGGAGGTGAGACCCTGGCACAAGTTGTCCAGAGGGACTGTGGCTGCCCCATCCCTGGAAGTGTTCAAGGCCAAACTGGATGGTGCTTGGAGTAACCTGGGATAGTGGAAGGTGTCCTGCCCATGGCTGGGGATTGGAACTTGGTAATCTTTAAAGTGCCTTCCAACCCAAACCATTCTAGGATTCTATGAAAAATTCCATAAAGGGAATGTTTGCAAAGCCTATATGCAAAAGACTTAAAGGACTGCTTCCTCCTCACACCAGAAGTATCCATCCATGTGGGTTTAATATATCCTGCCCTAAGATTTGCAATCATTCTCTTCAGAAAGGATTTAGTTCCTTATTATTTATGGCCTGGGACCTGTCAAAATGTCTATATAATAAAGCCCACTCTGCTGTCCTGGTAAGTTTTACACTTGCTGCGTTTGTTGTATGCATTGCAATTTCACTGTAAAAGCACTACCTTTTTCTTGCAGGTACGTGGCCATAATTCACCCCTTCAAGCCCAGGCTCTCTGCTGGAAACACCAGAGTGATCATTGGGCTAATCTGGCTGGTGGCATTTGGGCTTGCCTTCCCGCAGTGCTTCTACGCCGAGATCACCGTGGACAACGGAACCGTGAAATGCGTTGTGGCCTGGCCTGATGACCTCGGATCCAAGCACCAGCTGACGTAAGAGACACGATAAAATTTCCAATTCAGGCAAAAGTTAACCAGGAAACTAATTTAAGCTCCAAACTGTTGGCTATGGAGAGTGCTGGGAGAGAGAGCAGGAGAATGTGGGGCTGGGGCAGCCCATCTAAACTCAATTTAAGCCAGCTGCAGAAAAAGCTGCCAGGTTATCAGGGTAATCCTGAACCTGCCATCCTCCCCTGCTTTGAAAACTGGTTATAATTTCTAGAAACCCTACATACAGGGCTTGGGGAATTTAAGAGAAACCAGTGAAAAAAGTCTCTAAACAATCAATTAATCCTGGTTTCAAAGATTACGGATTCTCTTCCTCCATCAGGCAGGAGGAAACTGTGTATCTTTAATGCTGAGAAGCAATGTAATTAGTTAAAAATCATGCTGCTCTTTGTGGGGGTAAAAGGAAAATAAAACCCCAGAGCAGCATGTTTCAAACATCCTGAGGTTTTATAGACATATTTATCTGGGCACACATCTGCAGTCCCAAAAGTTCTTAAGCCTCACAGTGATTTCCTCCTGCCTGAAAGCAAGATTGTTCAAACAGAGGAAAAAACCTGTACCCTGCATTTAGGGGATCTGCTGGGATTACTCATCATTCAAAGCACGTTTGAGAATTTATCAAGCAAAACATATTTATACAAAGTAGCAATGGAACAACTGAGGAAAAGGAACAAATCAATTAACAAAGTGCAAACAATTTTTCAAACCAAAACCCACTGTGAAGGCTTTTGCCCAGCTCCATGCATGTGGGACATTTTCCCTGCTCAGTCTTCATCTCTGGCAGACAGCTGGATGCCTCCTCAATTTAGCTATTACCAAACTAACTGATTTTCACACTAATATGTGCCAAGTTCCATGACTTTAGTGTAGTTTTGGCCAGGTTGCAGCATTTTCAGACAGTGGTTGCCTGTTGTTCCCACTTGAGCAAAGAGTAAAATCAGACCTCTGATGCTGGGTGATGCTCCTCCTGGGGGTCCTTTTTGGTACCCTTTGATACCTGGGGGGGACAGTGTGCCAGGCTCCTGTCAATTGAGGAGGAGGGAGAATAGATAACCACTAATACATAAGTCACTGGTGACTATTCTGTTCAGATTAAAAGCATAAGTTTTATTTCTCCCACATCCATGGCATGGAAAGGATTCCAATGCTGGCAAAGTCCCTGTGGGCTGGAAAGGCTGGTCCTGAACGTGGCAAATAGCAGGGCAGATCCTTTCTGGGAGCTCCAGCTGAAGAGCAGCAGCTCCTGACCACAATACATCACTCACCAGCTCTCTCTCCCTAAACAGCCTCAGATCCACAGGGTTTGGTATCTCTCTTAGAAAGGAAGTTGGAAACATTGCTCTCCAGAAATCATGCTGAGTGATGGATTTGTAGGGACAGATGCCTGCAACACAGACCATGGAGAAAAAGCCATGTGCAGCCATTCATATACTAGTGCAAATAACAAGGAAAAGAAATACTAAGAAACCCAAAGAAAAACAAAAAAAAATTGAGAACTAGGTTCCTGTGTTGACTGTGTGTCCTCTGAATCCTTTAGAGTTGAGTAAACCCATATTTCAACATTTCTAGACTTCAGAACAAAGGAAAATCCTTTTCTGCAGGGAAGACGTGTACAATTATGACAGAAAGAAGTAAAAAAAAAAAAAAATTTAGAAACCCCAAACAATGCACTATTGACTTCCAGCGCCTGAAAAATATTGGATATAAAGGACATAGAAGTTTAACCAGAGTAAAGAACCTTAACCACAGAGGATTTTTCTTCTGGTCTCAGGTTAACTTTGCAGCAAAGTAGTAAAGCTACAAGACTAAAAGTTTCTTTTTACGTGTGCTCAAGCCCAGACTCCCATCCTCCCTTCCTCCTCCCAGGATGGGAACCCTAAAAGGGCTTTGCTGCACTCCACACACAGCATTAGACCTTCAAAAGAGGAACTGCTCTGAGCACAATGGGAAAAAGTGGAAGACAGGCAGGGACAAACGTACCACATCTCACAAATATAGCATTTTTCTTTCTGCAGCCACCAGTCTGGTATTTGCAGCCACCCCAAGGAACAAACACCACTGTGGGCCCCAACACTCATTTCAACAGCTCTGTGAAGTATTAATGTGAGGAGTAACCCCAGAGCCTTGTCAGACTGAGAAAGACCATTTACACCCAGCCAGCCTTTTGGGGTCACTGCCAGCAGCATGTGCCAGAGCCCTCCTGCCTAATCCTACTTTTCACACTGTTTATGTTAATTTGACAGCTGCTGTAATGGAGTGAGCAGGTTGTTCCCTTCCCATAAATGGTGATTGCTTAAACTAATCAGCCCCCAGCATAAGGGAACCAGCAGAAGTTTGTGGGGTGACATGGAAAACTAGAAAGGGCTGAGGTTAAAATACAGCTAAGGGGATGCCAGTGCTTTCAGCTGGAGCAGTAACTGAGTGGCCTGTTGGTGGTACATGAATGTGTGTTCTCACACAAATGAAAACAGCCAGCTACACAAATACAGGCAACATCCCTTCCTCACTATCTGCATCTTTGTGCACCCTGTTAGCAGCCAGATACCTTTTGCAGTCCCTGATCTGGCTTTTTTCCACTGTTGCCACTATTGCATTCACCAAGTTACTCTACAGTTTCTGGACTGTTCCTTTCCCACACCTGTGATTTAAGGGCTTGTACTTTTACCACCGTTTCTCTCTCTCTCTCTCTCTCTCTCCTGGCTGCAGTGGGATAGCAAAGCTCAGTGCAGGTGGCCCTGGACTGCAACCCTCTGCTAAAAGATCAATATTGTTACTCTGTCTTGAAAGAGCAGAGAATCCAGCCCAAGGACCCCTCATCACACCACGACTGAGATGAGATTTTGCTGTTTACAGAAGTCCCTGTAACAATAATTATAGGCACAATTTCTTCTTTGTGGTTTTGCAAATAGGAGCCAGCATACATATCCAAAAGACAATTTCTGAAAGAGCTCTCCAAGAGCCATACTGACTGTGAAAAACTGCTTGTTCTTCTCTTTCAGGTACCACATTGCCGTGATCGTGTTGATTTATTTACTGCCTTTAATGGTGATGTTTGTTGCATACAGCATTATAGGAATTACTTTGTGGAGCAGTGAGGCTCCAGGCAACCACCTGAACAGAGTCCGCTACCAACACCAAGTTAATGCCAAAAAAAAGGTCAGAGGTGAAACTTAAGTATCATTAGCCCCAGCAGACCAGCCCTGCTGGCTCCAGTTCCAAAACGGAGCTTGTGTTTGATACAAAATCTTGTGGGATTGGGCTTGAAAGGTTAACAAAATATTTCGGGTCCAGGGTAAAGGGCATCAGCCTGAAAGTGTGAAAGAAAATGGTGATTGTGTGCACCAGCCAGCCTTCAAGGAAGAAAGACTCACAGCAGCAGGCTGGCTGCCAGCAGCCCTTAGAGAATCCACACATTGCAGGATAAAGCAGGGTAAAACTCTGGACAGAGTGGAGCAGTCTCAGTGTAACAGTAGTGATCTCGTTTCCCTGAACATCTCCCTGGTGTAGCTACAAAGCAGTTCCTCTGCAGAGTCCACTCAGGGCCCCAGGAAACATTTGCTTTAACCCTCGCCCTGTTCCCATCACCAGGGCACTCCCTCCCTGTTCCAGTTCCTCACCAGGGCACTCCTTCCCTGTTCCAGTTTCCATCGACAGGGCTGGTTTCTTTCCTATAGCAGTGCAGGCCTACATTCCATACCCTGCACTGGGAGGGCAAACCAGCCTCAAAGTGAAACCAGCACTTCCCACTGCCCCAGCAAGCCAACTCACCCAGAGCCCAGGAATAACCCCTTGCTTTTGTTTTCCTAGTTTGTGAAGACAATGGTGGTAGTGGTGGTCATTTTTGCTGTCTGCTGGCTGCCCTATCACATCTACTTCATCCTGGGGAGCTTCACGGAAGACATCTACCAGCAGAAGTACATTCAGCAGGTGTATCTCGCAGTCTTCCTCCTTGCCATGAGCTCAACAATGTACAACCCCATCATATACTGCTGTCTGAACCAGAGGTGAGGTAGTGTGAACACGTGTGCACAGAGAAAACTAAAATCTCAGCCTGAAAAAAACGTAAATCTCTGGAGGTGAGAACAGCTGTGATTTTCAACTGCAGTCCCTAAGCCAACTAGACAACTTACCCTGTGCTAATAATGTGAGATGGGATACACATTGAGCTTTTAACTCAGCTCTTAGTATTTTCTGTCTCTGAATAAAGCTCAGGCAGCAGGCACAGGATCAGCACAGCCACACGTGCACCCATTTCTACGTGCAGACCATCCTGTTTCCAAGGGAGGAATCTGTAATCCGTGCACTGCATCTGCTGAGCTAATGCTGGGCTGGCTCAGCCGCCTGCTCTTCCCAGATTACCCCCCCAGCACCGTCCTGGGCTCTCCCCCATGGCTGGGAAGCAGGAGCAGCCCACGGGTGACTGTGAAGGTCCCATCAGGAGGTGTCAGCACGAGGGAGCAGCTGGGGCAGCACAACCCCAGCGTGCCAAGAGATGTCCCTCTTGCTCTGCGCTGCACGATGCAGAGCGCAGGGAGCTGCTCTGCCTGCCCGCCCATCTCCGTGCCAAATCCTGCACCCACAACCCCCCCATCTCTCTTCAGCCTCACTGCATGAGGGGAGCTTCCAAGGTAATAAATGGTTATCAGCACATGTCCTGTGCAGTTTCACCGGGGCTGCACCAGCCGAATGTTTAACTCCAGGGCGATGCTGCTGCTCCTTTGAGCGTTTCAAACAGCACCCTGCCTGTGAGCTCACAAAAGGAGAGTTTTGCAGCCCATCCACCCAAACTGCATTTAGCATGAAACACACAAACATGTCCTCCCCCTGCTCTCTCAGAAAGCAGGCAGCTTCCTCATTTAATTATTCATCTTTTTTTAAAGCTCACAGTAGGTAAACACATGTATTTTCCTCAGATGTTCTGTGTCTCACAAATGCAGTTACCAGCATGGTCAGCACCATCTACTGAGCACATCAAACACCCTGCCATTTCACTGATCTTATATGTTTACTTAATATACAAGGAAATCTGATCATAAACTCCTAGTGCACCTTCCTCCGTTTTATACATTTAGCTTTTCACCTCATTCCTTTGATTTCAGTAGAAATATTTATTTCCATAGTCATTCAGAGGTAGAACCAGGTCATGAGTTTGTTCCCTCTCTGCACAATTAGAATGATCATTTCACCATTTAATTGCTTTTGCCACTTTTCCAGGTTTTGTTCTGGCTTCAGGCTAGCCTTCCGGTGGTGTCCCTGCATAAAAGCAACAGAAAAAGACAAACTTAAACTTATGTCCCCATCTCTCTACCAGACAACTCACAGGAAGTCAAGAACAACAAGTTTCAACACAGAAACTCAGCTGAATGAGAAAGAGAAGACATCATTTATGCTCACCCAATTAACACTTTGATTTCCTGCTCCTGGTTCTGGCTCTATCCCTATACACCATGCCAAGGCAGCAGATCAGAAGAAGCCTGAGGCAGGTCTTTTTCTCTGGAGCAACTCTTTCCTACAGGATTTCTTTAGATGCCATCAGCATTGAAGGCAGTGTGTTGATAACACTTATATCCATGTAGGTCCAAATATAATCCAGCTACAGGTACGAGTTTAGCCCTACCTTACATCAACAACTGCAATACAGAACAGACATCAGGCCCAGGAGGTCGAAAAACTCAGCAGAGCAGATCAGAGGCAGTGTCACACTGTAGAATATAAATAATTCTCTTCTACATTGTGATCTCCTGATTTCTGTTCCTCCAAGACACTTAAATTCAGGAAAGAGGCAATGGAGCAGAAGGGCTGGGGCTCTTCTGGCCCAGCTGGGATGGACCCCCAGGCTGTGTGGGCAGACAAGTCTCACGGCTCAGCAGCCCCAAGAGAGGTAACACCATGGACCAAAGCCTGTTTACAGCAAAGGCAAATACTAACACTTCCAGACTGAAAAATCCAGCCTGCCCTCAGAACTGTCTGAATTCTGGGATTTTCATGCCTGCAATTTCACCAGCAGAAACAGTTCCGTAAGATGTTGTCATTGCATGGATTTCTATAACCTTGTCCCAAAATATGATGCTGTTTTCCTATTAAACCACGCTCAAGTGATTTCTCTTTCACATTAAATGTGGTGCCTAATTTGGAGACTGAGGCTCTTGGAAGAGTCAGTAGCCAGGGATGCCCACTGGCTTGGTCAGGGCTCATGGATCCAATCAGAATCCACCTTCTTTATGTCCTTTTAGTTCTAACAGCAGTGGTCCATCGCTGTCTTTTCCCAAATAGTCCCTTCACCTTCCCTTTCCAGACTTACCCCATATTTATCCTCACTGCTCTTTCCAGATACGAAAATAATAGGCTGCAATATATCATCTTCCCAGCCTGAGGCATTATGTGCAGGCACACAAACCAGGAGAAGCTGAAATATAAACATTATGTAAAAGTAATATAGCATTTAATAGTGGTGTGGTAAGTTAGCACCTCACAATCACCTTCACCTCTCATGACAGGTTTGTAAATATCACAGAGACATACCTTATCAATTAAAAAGCTCCTGTAATGTTGACGAGATCCAATTACTTGAAATATTCCCCTTTGCTCTGTGAAAGCCAAACTACAAAGTGCTGCCAGGCTTAAATTCTGTGGTAAATCCAGAAAAAACATTCATGGGTTGAACTGAAAGAGTACTCAGGGATATGATTTTCCCAAGCCTGTTTCAATACAGGAACGAGATATATGTTCTTTCTCCACTTCTCCACCTCCCTGGCTCTGTGGAGAACAATTATATTATGCAACAAATTTGTCTCACTATTGGGACAAGAGAGCTCAGGCCCCTCTGAAAAAGTTCATGATTTGAAATCATTCCAGCAGGCAGTTTCTAGTCCAGATGTTACCTGGCCAGCCCTCTCCCCACAACAGCACTGCTGGTGTGTGTGCTGGGCAGAGGGAGAGCAGTGAGAGGCATTTACATACAGCCACCACCAAGTCATTCTGCCAAAGGGACTGAAAACCATTTGGGAGGGATGCTCTGCCAGGCACACATGGCTGGGACCAGGCTAGACATGGCAGAGACCCCTGCTCTGAGGAACTGAAGGACACCTACTCATAGAGTTCAGTATTTGATACACAAGCTGTAGTCCCCCTGCCCAGCTGGTGTGAGTCCAAGGCCTTTCAACTCTGCAGCTTTCTAATGCAGTTTTTTAGATTAAGCAGGCCTACCTTGAGCATCCCACCCTCCCCCTCCCTGTCCCATCCCACCTGAATATCCAGCCAGAGCCTATTCCAGCTGCCCCAGTGACACACACGTGCTGCCAGTGTGCAGTCCCTGACTGGCACCAATGTTTTCTGACAGCTCAAGGCATCTCTTTCTCCTGTTGGGAGCAGAAAGCAGAGGATGATTTCATCTTGTTGCAAAAGGAATTCTCTGTGCACTGGCAGACTCACAGTGCAGATCCTGAGGTTTCATCCCATAGAAAGAGCAATAGTTAAGGAAGCAGAGATGCTCCAAGACCTTGTTACATGGAAGGCAGCCCAAGGCAGGCTATGTTATTCCTGTGATACATAAGGCAACAGGAACACCATGCTCCATGGCAAATACATACAATTCTTCATATAAATATAAACAGGATTAAATACCACACAGCAGTAAAGACATCCAGGTCAGCAAGAAATCCCTCCCCTGCATGTTTACTTGTGCTCTAAGTAGCAAAGCAGTCCCTGCAGTCAGTAAAGAAAAACACTTGAAGAATCTCATTTTTATGGCAAAGGAACGAACAAAAAGCACAGAACGGGGTTCAGAAGTTCAGAAACACTTTATTTTGCCTTCTGCTATTTTCTTAAGAAAACAAAACAAAACAAGGTCTGCTTGTTTTAAAATCAATTCAAAAGGCTTCTGAGAGAACCCCAGAGGAGTAAGGAGCAGATGACATTACAACAGTGGTATGCAAATGGTCTTTTCCCCAGGAAATATAAGATTTTTGTGTTCATACTGCAGTAATTACAGCTTAACAGTTAAGAGGACTGTGATTTTATTCACCAAGCCTAAAAGCTTTAAGAAAGACATCTCAGTCATTGCTTGGGTAACATTGGAGACATTTCTTCAGACAGTTATAGCTTGTGATTCACTTGGAACAGTTTCCTAGGGGTAAGAAGTAGTCTGGAAATGAAAAATCCCACCATGTCTCCCTTTGGAAAAGAACTGCCGTGTCTTATCAAGTACATCAACTATGGTCCATGGTAGGAAAAGTTAGAAACACAAACTCACTCCCTATTTGTTATGAGCTGGATCCAATAAACAAAAAGACCTATGCCAGCATCTCCAAAATTCAGTCACCCTGAGACCAAGTTTAACTTCCACTTCTCCTTCACCCTCTATCCTGCACTGAGCCAGGCCCTCAGATGCCAAAGAGCTCCAAACCCAGGTCCCCAGGCACGGCTCACACCACCTCTACAGCACTGCCGACGGCAGGCACAAGATTTGCAAACCTTCAAGCAATTCAAATGCAATGTGTCCCCTGTGCCCAAAAGTTTCTCACCTTCTTCTGTCTCCTGTTTGGGGTCATAGCTGCACATCAAGGTTGTCAGAGACTACTCAAGCTGGAACGTAAAATATGTTATTGGAGAAGCACAGCTTTAGTGCACACAAAAAGGGCTTTCATCTACCACAACTCCAACACAAGCTGTGCCAACCAGTGATGTAGGAGCACCTGACACCGGGATTGTGCCGACGTTAACCCTACGCACACGGGGAGCTCACGGACACGCCGTATCCATCACTAACGTAACCACACCGCCCTTGGTGCAGCACCCCGAGGTTTTCCTGCACCTCAGATCCCCCTGCACAAGACAGGGCATGAGGGGCACCCAGACAAGCCACATGGCCCCTAAGATTTGGGTGCTGTCAGCGCTGTGCCTCTGCTGAACTACATTAGGAAACACGAGGCACGGGGACCTGTGTGAATCTGACCCCGAATGCCCGGGAATAAAAACACACACACAAAACGCAGGCACCACTGGGATTAGGTTGCAGCTCTCCCTACACAATAGCTCTTCCCAAAGCACTAAGCCACCAGCCAACAGCACCTCTTCCAGAAAGAACCACTAAACACCAGTTAACGCACATCAAAAAAGTTTAATATTTTCACAAGTATCACGTAACACTAGTACCAGAGCTACTAGTGCACAAAGTAAAAAGACCCTCTACCTTTGCAAAACCAGTGAGGCATGCAATTTTTCAGGTAGACGCACACTTAAAGCTGCAATGACTGTTTGTGACTTACAGGTTACTTTACAACATTCACTCACAGTGCACCATAATGTATATTGAAATGTTATCGATACGTAGGGTAATCCAAATCTTAGCGGGTGGAATGAGAACAGAGAAGAGTAGCTTGCAAATTTCCATCTACTTTCTGCAGGAAAAGGCAGCAGGGAAAACCATGCGGACATCTCAAATTCATTTTTGGTAGAAGAGTGGGAATTAAGGACTACTGTGTGGTCTCCCTCTTTGCAGAAAGTGGCGTGGCATACAAATGTTACTCAACACGTACCTTCCTAACTGCTTCTCAATTTAAGTGATGCAACTGGTATGCAAATATAACAATGGCATCAACTGGACAGAGGACAGGGTACACCACATGTAAATGATCTGCTGTTGCTTTCATCATTGGAATAAGCTGCACCTAATTTTGGCTTTGCGGGTTGTTTACGCACCCGGGTCCTCAAAAGCAAGATCAAAATGCCTACCTCTTCCTTTCTGCGCACTAACTCCGGCTGAGTGTTTGTGTTCTGAGTGACTGCTGAATGGCATTGAAGGTTAAAGCTCTGTCTGGGAGCAAATACCCATTTAAGGCGAGAGACAGAAGTAGGCGCATCCGGGGGACGCGGTTCAGCTGCAGGTTTGGTGGAAGGGCAGCTGCAGTGCCCTGACCTAGACTAACAAGAAGAGATAGAAACTATTTTCTATAAGAACCCTTTGACAGAAGAATACAGCACAGCTCTGTAGGGAGCATAGATCTACTGATTTCACAGGTCTGGAGATTTGGATTACCAGTCACCAACCACTTGGCTTTACTCTTTAGGGATTTCTCGCCGAAACGTGACAGATTTTGCCCAGTAATACAACACTACTCACAGAAGCAATGGGGAATACCAGTGGAACCAGATCTGTGGGACAAGGGTGTTTACTTTCACCATGACAAGAGGCATCAAGGAAGCGAGTAAGTCGCGGTGTCAAGTCCCACTATAGAGTTACGTGTGTGCACAGTGCTGACACACCATAATGTTTTCACAACCACTTGAGACGAAACAACAGCAGGTAGATAATGCAGGAGGGAACTGTTGCTTCCTCTTCACTTAAAAGCATCGACACCCAGGTCTGGTGGTCAGCGTGCTGGCAGTGCGCTTAACAGGGATGCTGCAAAGAACATGTTTGGTACGATGCAATGGGAGCTCTCAAAGCACATCACTTGTGGGCAATTTCGTCTCAGACAACAACTGATTTTTGACAACTGCAGAAATTAGAGATTGGTTTTTTTCCGTGACCTACAGATGGGGAAGGTATCAACAAGGTGAGTAAGAAACATGCAGATTGGGGTCCAGAAACAGGAGATATTATTAAGAGCACACATTCTATCTTGTATCCTATTTTTTTACATCATTAGTTGTAATTTTTTTTTTCCCCCCGATAAAGCAGTGAGTTCTGAGTTTTTACCAGTTCTGACTATGCAGTCACTGCTTTATGAGAAACACAAGACAGAATTGAGGCCAGGATTGTGGAGTTCAGTTCTGCTCAGCCTCACGAAGTTTGCATCCCACCGCTGTGATGAGCGCTGCCCCTTTCCCGCTGCCGTCCTCGGACAGCAGGAAGGTCACGTCGCAGTTGGGTGCCAGATCTTTGACTGTTTGGTGCATGATCCTTGAAAAGCTGTGTAAGGAAACAAGGGCAATGGGTGAGGAAGGTGCTGCAGCAACTGTGGAGTGGAGCACTGCCACGGGCATTTCCACTGCATCCCCTTTCATCAGGGTAAGAAGCAAAATGCTGGAAACCGGGTGGATTTGAAGCCTGGGAGCAGTAGGAGTCAAAGGAAAAAAGCACTTGCATCCCAGCCCCACCTGTCTGTGTGAGGTTAACTGGGATCACTAATCCACAGCAAAGGAAAAAGAACAGACTAGATAAGTCTTCTCCTTCCCACCCATCTCCCTCCATGCACACTAGAGGTGGGCACTAGTTCTCTTCTCCTCCTGCCCCCAGCTCTTTTAGACTCCTGCCCTCACCTGCATTGCTCCGCAGCAGCTCTTCTCCACTGGACACTGAACAGAAACATCCTCCAAACTGGCACCAGGCATTTCAGCACTGCTCTGTCATTGCCTTTCCAGAGCCAAGAGATCCTTCCCTTGCTATGCAGCTTCCATCTCACTCAGCAAGCTGTGTCTTCTTCAGTTTGTCACCACCCCAAGAATCTTTCACAAGTCATTCTTGATCCTCTCATAGCCCTTCAGAAAGCCCTGAGACCCTGATTAAAACTTTTTTTTTCCTGGCTCTTGTCCCAGCAAGTGAGAGAGTCCAGCTGGGACAACTGGACAACACAAGAGGAAGGACGTACACGCAACGCACAAACAAATGCTGAGAAGGCAAATACTCACTGTGGGTGGAGTTTGTAGAGAGTGCCATCCACACCAACCGTTATCTCCAGGCGCTCTAACCCTCTGTTCTCCCTAATTTTATCTACGATGGCAGCCATTCCAGCGCCACACAGCTGAGCTGCTCGCCGCGACACCGCCCCGCAGACCGTCTTGACAATGATACTGTCGTCACAGGTGCTGTTGAGCCCCAGCTGCTGGAGGATGGTTCGCACCTGCAGCAAGGCTAACCTGTCACTGTAGGAGGAAAACACAGTGTCACAGGTTTCCCTTACTCCAGCCATAAACCCTGCTGCACTGATGGCCGCAGCCATGCACCCATACCACACACCAGCCTCTCCTGACAGCACAAGTGACCTCGGGGAATGCAAATTCAGCCACCCCTGAACTGTGCTGCAGTGCAGGAGAGGTGTGCAAGCAGCAACAGAGGCTCCAAGTCCAGCTCTGCATTGCCTCCCTTTTTCTTTACCTACCATGGGGCATTCCAGGAAGATATTTTTAACTGTGACCTTGGGTTTTTTTTCCCCCGTGAAGCCTCAGAGATTGCTTTAAAATACAGACCAAGCAATAAAAGCACAAAAACACCCAGTAAGCAGTGCTCACTCAGCTAGTGTTCATTGAATTCCACAATTGCAGCTAAACACACACAAGAGGCCCAGGAAAATGGCTTGATTTCCAAACAAGGAAATAATATGATAGAGTGAGGGAATCCTTGACAGCCCTTCCAAGGGTTTAGAAGTGAGCATTGCTAGAAATTCAGTTGTAAAGAACCCTCCTGCACACACACACAGACTGAAACCTAAATTCTCTCCAGAGAAGCAAGCAATGCTCTTCAGCTGTCCCTCCCATCCAGCAGTGTCACCAGGTGAACACTACTACACTATTTCACTCTAAGCAGTCTCTCCTGCAGTGCTCTTACCTCTCAATCTGAGAAAGGAACTTGGTTTCAAAGATATGTCTGGTCTTCAGTGTCTCTGAAATCTGGCCTCGGAACAGGAAACCTCGTTTGGTGAAGTCGATCAAAATATTGCGGACTATTTCCCCCAGGTACATCCCGCTGATCATTTTCTCATACCTGCAAGGAAAGACAGCAGTCCAGCTCAGAGGGAAACCTGCCCACATTTGCAAAGGCAGCATCACAGCTGTTATCAGCCAGGTGTCCCACGCACAGAGGGCTGTGGGTACAGTGCCAAGCATCACTCCTGGGACACTCCTTACTCTGTGCTAGACAGAGGTCTGCAGGTGGAAGATATTTCCTCTCTCTAGCTTGAGGCAAGACTGCATATGGGAAACTTAGGTCCTGTATGCAAAGCTGGGGGCTGAGAGGGGTTCAAGACAGCTTGGTTCCTCACTGGGGTTTTGAGACAACTGGTTTCCTACTGGAAACCAGGTGCTTAAATTAACTGAAGGGCATAAATCAACCCTGGACCACCAGCTTGCCAACTTGCAGGTCAGTGGTCCTGCAAACAGGCTGGACATGGTTTTTCCCATCCTTTATCTTGCACAGGGTTGGTTTTGAAGCACAGGACTCCCTAAAAAACACTGCATTTTCCATGATTGTACCCTGTGGTTTTCCCTGTAATTTTGCTGCATGGAGCCACTGAGCTTTTTCTGTTTGGAGGTCTCAGCCATGTTTTGTACCCATTCCCATCCAGCATCATTCTGGCTTGAATGGAGCATTTTGGGGTCTGTGAGTTGTCCTTACCAACAAGAACTGAACAGTTCCATTTCCTGAGAAGGGCATTCAGTGATGCATCCTTTATTTTACCTCCTGAAGCTCTACACAGGGTTTGTGCCCTGGACTGAGCAGAGCTCAGCACGCCATCCCACTGGAAGCAGGCCACACAGTCTATTTAATACTATGAGCTCTGTCAAGCTTGTACCCAGCAAGTGTCCTCCCTCCTGAGTGCCTAACAATCTCTGGAATAAATTATTCCCCTGGCAGTCTCCACTACTGCCTTTGGCTGCTTACTCCATGCCAACTCTGCTGCTGCATCAGGCTCACTCCACGTCTGCCCTTCTGGGTCTGTTTGAGCCTCAGCTTCTAAAGAGCTTCCCATGGGACTCGCCAACTCATCTGTATTCCTCAGGTTTTTGTGGGCAGATTTACTCTAGTCACAAAATCTTTTTAAAAGCTCCTGGCATCAAAGCACAGCTGCAAAGAAATGATGAAAAATTGTAGTCCTAGCAAGCAAGAGTCTCAGCCCAGTTTTATCAGTGCTGGGTACACAGCTCCTTGTCAACTTTTTCTTGAAGGGGACAGGGAAGCACTTGCCCAAACAAAAGCAGAGCCCCAAAAAGGGGACCAAACTCCAGGAGAAAGAAAAGCAGGTCCTCTAACATGACCTATCCTATCCAGAAAATTGTCTGAAATAAGAGCTGGCTGCAACTGCTTGAGAGCTCCTGACTGCTTTACAGTGAGCAGCTCCAAGCTTTAACCACACCAGCTGGTGTAAGTTCAGGATTTCCACAGGCACAGACCTCTACAAAGAAAGTTCAGCTAAAAAAGATTAACCTGAGACCCAGAGGAAAAGAATGACTAGTCATCTTATCCTCTTTGTACAGCACAGGATGAGAAAAAGGGTCTCCTCATAATTTCAAAACTTTTGAAGTCCTCACCAAAAGCCCTGCTGTGGAGTGCCATGGCAGCAAATAAGTCACAAGAAAGCAGTGTCCAGGAAAAGTGCAGAAAGGGGAGATCCCACAGGATAGCAGGACTGCAGTCATTCTCCACTCTTAACCTCTCCTTTCCCAACTGGGAGAAGTCCAGCTCTGTCTTAAAAGCACTTAAGGCAGCCTGGCCTCTATGCATAGCACACCATTTATCCTGCAGTACCTTTGCTTGCCAGCATTCAGTGAGAAGTCATCGACTGCTTTGTCATATATTGTCCTGATGTCATCCAGGCACCCATTGTCCCCGAACGCTCCCCACTCCGTGTTCACACACATCCGCCCCTGCTCACCATCCACCATCTCTATGTTTCTCATCTCCTCCATGTAACAGGCATTGCTGCCCGTTCCTGAAAGAAACAAACACTCAAGTTACTCTTTGGTTGCAACAAAACAACACTAAAGCCAGCACCACAGCCCAGACAAACCTTCTGGGGGATCTTAAACATGGGGGTTTTTTTGAAAGAAGCAGCTGAATCATCATTTGAAACATCACAAAAACCCCCAAACCCTGACTCTTCAACAGTCCTAAACTGAAGGAGAACATTACTCCTGTGGTGCATTGTTGAGGGTGGCTCAGAGAGGAAGCTCACCCAGGCCAGCTGGGCTGAGGGCCCCACACTGCAGGGAGGAAGAGCAGGGCAGCACTTTCAGCACACAAAACCTCACATGCTTCTGACCCCAAAACTGCAGGAAGCAGACAGTTGGATTTTGCAGTTGGGAACCACCTTCCACAAAGCCCACGGACCCACAGAATTCAGGGGAAAACATGCTGAACTAAAAACCTCAGCAACTTCTGAGGCAGGAGGGGGTTTACCAGCTGATTGCTGGGGGGTTTCTGATTTTAATTGCTTATTTTCTCTGGCAGGAAAGTTACTTCCATGTTGAGATGAGGCCATATCTGATATTTCTTAAAAGAGGATCCTAAGGAGTGTGGCAAAGTACTCCATGTACACAGAGGTCTTTAGGGAGTAAAGCTTTATTAGCAAAGAGAGGCAGCTTTAGCTGCTACCAGGGCAAAAGTTCTCTTGAAGTTACTTAACAAACTCTCATTTAATCCTGCATCCCAGATTATGCACCAGTTGCTGCAGCACATCTGTTTTCCTTTGCCATTTTTTTAAGGAATTACATCAATACAGTCTGAGCTAAAATAGATCCTCCCACCGTACTCCCCTGTTGCGGGAGAGCTGAGCCACAGCACAGGGTTTGGTGGGGGGAATGTCTGGGTTTGCAGGCTGAGAGCCAGGTTTGCAGGACCAAACCAGATCAAATCCAACTGCAGATTGTCACCAGTGCCCAGTTTCCCTCCGGTGCTGTCAGCCAGGCAGGGCAGAGGGAGCTGTCAGAGCCCTGGGGCTTTCATTCCCATTATCCCAGAGGTACCCAGGCCAGCTCTGACGCCTGCTCTGCACACAGACACGCTGGCTGCACAGCAGACCTGGCAGGGCTGCAGTGGATGGTGCCCAGGGGGTGTCTCAGCACCCCAAGGACATGCTGTCCTTCCTGTAGGGAACTCTGGTTCCTGAAAACACGCCACCGACGGAGCTGCGCAGACACGGCTTCCTACCCACACTGCACTGTGCTGACTCATCCTGGACATCTGCCAACTGTCTGGAGCAGAAACTGTGGCGTTTTGTATTCCTCCAAGGCATCCTGCAACTGAAAGCGTTCTTAAATCTTGCAGGTGCCTTGTCCCCTTCTCTCCCACAGGAAACTCATTTCTCTGGAGAGCTCTGGGAATTCACAGTGCCCCGTGACTCAGGCTCCCCAGGCATGGCATGTGCACCGGCATTGGCAGTCGCCTGTGGAATTGCTTCAGCTGTCTCCCTGCTGGGAAGGGAGCTGTGTGTCACTGCACTCAGTCTACCAGAGCTCTCCACCACATGCCTTTTGGGAACTGTGGCTGCACTTTGCAGCTTTATTCTGAGACACCACACGCCTGAGGAAAGCTCAAGCCACTGCAACACCCCAGCAGGGACACTGTTACAGGCTAAACTAACAGGAACTCCAGGAGCTGCTGAGGCTCCCTGAGCCCACATCTGCTCTCCTCCCAAGCAACACCATACCTTTACCAGACAAAACACGCAGGATTTATTGTGCATCACAGCCTCTGCTTATCTTGGCTGATTGTGGACAGAACTAAGCTGGCTGTTGACTTTTGCTCTCTTTTTCTCCTAGATAGCCTAGCTTTATTTTCAGTTAACCACAGGGATGCCTCCATGAGAATACAGACAGATGTGTGGACGTGCTGTTTAATAAAACACAGCTCTAACACGTACCCACAATGAGCCCAATTTCACAGTTTGGATCTTCATAAGCACAAGTCATCATTGTGCCCACTGTGTCATTCACCACAGCCACCACATCCAAGTCAAATTCCTTTGGGAGAGAGAAAATAGCAGTGAGAACCCTGGGATAGGGGCGGTCCCTCCCACCAAAGGGGATGCTGTAGAAATACACTGGAAACAAAGAACTGAAATCACCAGCCTGATTTCACACATGCAACCTAATCTACCAGCAGGCAGCTAAGATATACACCCTACCTATGACAGACTGTCCTCAGAATGAAGTATATCCCTGGCTGTTCTCCTTGGCTTAGGTATGTTTAAGCATATACCTTTTACATAGGCACATGGTATAAACATTCAGTATCACAGCAATTGTGTAGCAATTCCAGTAACAAAGGTTTTACAACTTCCTTTTCATTGGCTGATGAAACCTGTGCAAAACTAACACCCTTCTCAGGCTATTTTTCTTCACTTCCTAGAAAGTTTTGGCTAAACTGGTTGAAGCTTTTTCAAGAGCAAGAAGAGGAGGAGAAAACTGTCCTTTAGGGTGCAATGAGGTGCATTCCTACAGTCACCACTTTGAAAACTGCTTTCTTCATGCATGTGGAAATTGCCACAGAGTTTGAAAGAAGCCTTAAAAGTTCTGGCAAATGTGGAAAGTTAGAAGTCCCTGGGGAAAAACAATCTTCTGTGCAAGACAGGAGGCACAGCCTGTGCTACAAGGCACACAGATCCTGTGAGAGGGAGCCAGCCTGACCCACAAGGTCTGTCAAGTCTGGAGAGGAGTAGAATGAGGGAAAAAAAAGGAAAAATCACCTCTCTTCTTTTAATTCCTTCTCTAAGTAAATATACCACATCTTCTCCCTCACAGTCTGTAGCTTTGAAGCCTTTTGTCCAATTGAGAAGGATACCCTATAAAGCAAGAAAATAGGTTATCAAGTTGCTAGGACTCAGATGTTATTCTGTACACTTAACATTTCAAATACTTTAGTGTGATGTTTTACAGAAGAGTTTCTGTGAAAAGGAATATCTCCTCAGTATGTCAAATTTGCATCTAAAACAATTAATTGTGATTGGGCTCTAAATTTCCAGAGCAATGCAACAAACTAAAAAAAAAAAAGTGACAGGAACAACAAACTCAAAAACCCCAAAAAAGTGTTATAGAAGATATGCCTTTCTTAAAAGAAACCCCAGCTAGGTACACAGGAAACTATTAACAGCTGCAGAGGTTGGTGTAAGTTTGTGGCAGTGAAGAAGTTAAACACATAAGTGCAAAGAACACAAGTCTATTTGTCATGGATGTGCTGCAGGCCACACTATCACTCTTAGGGTGACACAGCCCACAGACTCTGGTGCAACCACTCCAGCCAGTGAGACAAGATCATCTGGGAACAGGCACTGGCAGCAAGGATGGACTTTTGCTTGCTGCTTGCAAAACCAGGGAAGTGTTACAGACCAGCAGGTTTACACAGTTGGAAAAAACATAATGCCTTAAAAAAGGGGTATGACCACCATGGAAAATTCAAATGCTCTTATCTGTCACAGCCACAGGCTGAGCAGCATTTGCATTACTACCCTTAAAGTAACTATTTATAGCAGCAGCTGTACTGGTCAGGGTCAGCACACGAACCTTCCCCTTGTGCGACCTTCCTGTAAGCGTCACGTGGATGACATAAAGGCAGAGAAACCAGGTCTGGCATAAGCACAGAAGCAGATTCAAAAGATACTAAGGAACTTACAGCATCCAGACTGGTCTGCTTGCAAGGGAAGGAAAAGGTGAAACCAAGAGGAAGACGTGCACCTTTTATCCCCATATAATCCAGGAAGTCAGAAATGCAGGTGACGATGTGATCAAACAGCTTTAAAGAGAAAAGTCATAATATTTGAAGTTGTACATGTTATGTGCTCTTAAGGGATGATTTAAAAAGCAGCAGAGCTGCAGAGCAGCCAAAGAGAAACACAAATACCTCTTCTCCTGTTCCTTGCATCACCTCTATGGGAATGGCATAGATCTTGTTGTGCATCTCAACTGTTCTCCTTTTACCGCTGCGGATTTTCACCAGCAAAACTCTAAAGTTTGTCCCTCCAAGGTCAAGTGCCAGAAAGTCTCCATTCTCTGTAAAAGAATATGTGTGCATATTTGAAGAACCATAAGTAAAATCTGAAGAAATGCTCCTCTCAAAATATTTCGATAGAAAATCTCCTAAAAACTCAGTTAGGAAGATCATCAAAGGAGGACTTCAGATGCTGCTCTGATTATTTTGTTTTTCTTTAAATCAACAAGGGAAAAAGGACCTACACAACTGTTCCCTGAGAGAGAGCTGAAATTTGGCCAGCCGCCCTGAAATGCGAAGTACCCAAGTAATGTGAACAAGCTTCATATGGGTTTGGGTTTATTATCCCAGTGTGGTTTTCCTCCCCTCAAGCTGTGACTTTGCTTGCACCCTGAGGCAAGGACATGGGATCAGGCTGCCAGTAACCAGCACAGGCCAGCAGAGCCAGTGCTGAGATCTCCTCCTTTGCAGAGCTCAGGTTCCCCTTTGGTTGCACCAGATCTGCTCAGCCTCACCAAACCCCAGCCTGGGAGCCTGTTCTGGGTGCCCTGTAGCCCAGGCAGTGTCCCCACTGCAGCGAGGGCACGCTCTACCTGTCCCGTCCGGCGTACTGCGCACAAAGGTGGGCAGCATTTTCACTTTGGCAGTGTCGTGAGTCTTCTTCTTCAGCCCCGCTTCCATCTCCGCCCTCATCCTCTTCTTCACCTGCAGCAGCTGCTCGTGGGTGAGCTTGAACTCGGCCAGGGTCTCGTCGATGAGGCGGTGCTGCTCCAAGAGCCGGTACGCCACGGCCGTCACCATGGCCGCTCCCTTCCCGCTGCCGCTCTCCGACAGCAAGAACCGCACCTCCGAGTCGGGCACCAGGCGCCGCGTGGTTTTGTGCAAGCGCCGAGCGTACCTGCGGGGAGGGGAGGGCAGGCTGCAAGCCTGGCCTCTGCACTGCCCACGCCCCAAAATCTGCACTGCTGCCCCCCAAAATCTGCACTGCCCACACCCCAAAATTTGCACTGCATCCCCCCCAAAATCTGCACTGCCCTTCCCCCCAAAATCTGCACTGCCCACACCCCAAAATCTGCACTGCCGCCCCCCAAAATCTGCACTGCATCCCCCCAAAATCTGCACTGCCCTTGCCCCCAAAATCTGCACCGCCCTTGCCCCCAAAATCTGCACTGTCCTTCCTCCCAGAATCTGCACTGCCCTTCCATCCCAAAAATCTGTTCTGCATCCCCCCCAAAATCTGCACTGCCCTTCCCCCCAGAATCTGAACTGCATCCCCCAAAATCTGCGCTGCTGCCTCCCAAATCTGCGCTGCCGACACCAACCCAATGCAAGGGGAGTGGGCAAACTCGCCATGCTCAAACTAACTACAGCCTCCCAAGCAGGAAAACTGCCAGGGAAGAGCAGTTCTTCCCCACAGCCTCCTTCCTCCCAAATCTCTAAGCAAAGCCAGCAAAAAGCAGGGGAGAGCATCAGTCTCATCTCCTGAACCTGATCCTGGATGGGAAAAACTCCCTGGTTGCAATGCTGCTCTGATTCCCTCTCCTGACCTTGCTGGTTTAGATGGTGTGGGAAACAGTTAAACCAAAACTGCACCCCATGTTTATTATCTTAATCCTCAGACCTTGCCCAATCTGGAAAAGCTAGTCAGAACAGCATTGTTGGAAACTTTTTTTGTTCTATGGTTTTCTTTAACAGAGGAGAATATATTTTTCAACAAATAATGAGAAACTGAAAATGAAACATTAAGCATACTTCTGCTTTCAGAAGTTCTCCTGTAAACATAATTTTCTGAGTCCTACATAAATCTATACAGCTGTTTCACTAAAAATGTAACTTTCAAGATGGGGAAAACAAGACAAAGCTGGTTTTTTAAAGGCCACAGAAATCTAAGCACTCTTTTTTTCTACCCTGATTTCTAAGTTTATCTTCAGAAAGGACTGGCAAAAACAGGGTTAGGTATGGCCATTAAACTGGAAATGGAGATAAAGGTAAATTAATGCAGGTCTCCCCACAGTCCAATCAAGGGGCATACAGTACACAGAAACTCTCCTCCCATGAGGTCTCTTGGTGATATCTTAAGGTATCTACTCAGACCACCGTGGTTTTCCCTGATATTGCAGTATCCCATTACTGAGGGTTTTGGTTCTTTTCTTCACTTAGAAGACATCTCTCCTTTCCCCCAGGCTCCCCAGCTCAGAACTAAACCCCCATGCCCATGGTTTGGGTTCATCATCTCACAGCCTGCCTGGGCGCTGTCCTGGGACGACAGGCTCACCATGCTCACCCCTTGGCACACCAGAGCCCGCGGCAGGTGAAGTGTTAGTGGCAGGAGCAGAGGGACTCACTGTGGATGCATCTTGTAGAGGGAGCCATCCACGCCCACGGTGGTGCGGAGGCGGCCCACGCCCTTGTTGTCCCGCAGCTGGTTGAGGATGGCGCCCAGCGTGGAGGCCACCAGGTTGGCCGAGCGGAAGGACACGATGGTGCAGACGTGCTGGACAGCAATGCAGTCCTCGTGGGACGGCTCCACCCCCAGCCGGGTCAGGATTTCTTTGGCTTTGTTCAAACCTTCTTTGCTCCTGCAAAGCAAAGGGGACTCCTTAGTGGGCATGTACTGGACTGCAGAACTGAGGCACATCCAAAAATGGGTGCTCCTGCCTGGGGTTTGAGAGAGTTAGAAAGAAGATTTCTTAGAGATCTGGACTAGAAAGCTCCATGAGGCTTGAAGTAAAATCTCTAAACATGCATTCATTCACAGATGGAAAAGCTTTCCATTAAAGCCTGGTGCAAACATGCCACCTACAAACAATGCAATTCCAGGTACTACAGCAGCCACACTATGGGGAGGACTTGGAGGAATTTAAATGTTTTTTCTTTACAATGAAGCTTTAAACTGCAAATGGCTTCTCTCGAGTACGAAGCACCAGCCCCACAATTCAGCACAGGCCTGAGCACACACCTAATCCCACATCCATTCCCTCACATGCCTTGATCAATTTAATCAAGTGTGAAAAACAAAACCCCAAGCAAAGAAAACAAAACCCTGAGCAAAGGTTGCCTAAGCAATTTCATCCTAATGGGTCTCTTTTCAGGCTTTTACAACCCCACTGAATCTCTGCCTCTTGCATTGTTTTCTTCCTCATTAGCATCCAGCCTGAGAGCAAATCTTCTGGCAAAACTTCTCCTTGTCATTTCCCTCAGTCATTTCAGCTCAGTCATTTCCCAGATAAAAATACAATGGGTATATATCTTGTCATCCCTAACTGCACTCCATACATATTTTTAAGGACTCTTGCATTTTGCTAGCACCAGCTAGAAATTTGAAGCTGCACAGGGTATGTGCCCCCTACTTATAACCAAAGTGTCTCTTCAGGAAGTAAGGCAGGATTTCAGGGCAAATTTTTCCTCTTAATAACTGAATTTCTCAATAATTCCATTTTTCTCACTGCTGTTCAACATTACCCTGGTCCACAACACAGACTCTATAGTTAAGACAAATGAACACACACATTTAATGAAAAGCTGTTCAGGTAACATGGTCTGCAGGGACAGGAGTAAACTGTGGCAGGAGGAACAGGCATTATAGAAGTTACTGGCTGTTCCCTTGATGTCATACTTGCCATTTCAAAAAGAAAATCCAGCCCAATGACTATGGTACAAACTATCCCAGTGATGTGAATTTTAAAAACACAGGGGGAAGAGCCTGTAAGTAGTGACCAAAGGGGTGATGACACTCTAAAAAACCAGCTGGCACATAGCTCAGAGGTCACTGTGCAGCACCCAGCACTGCCTACGAGACTGAATGCTCTGCCTTGTCACACTTGTTTTCTTTCTGCCCAGCAATCCCAGGGATACACCAAGGAGCAACACAAGTATTTGCTAGGAGGCACTAAGCCAACTCATTCCCATGTTTAGCTGCAGGGTAGCAACTCTGTGAGCAGTGAAGAGAGGTACTACAGCTTGTACCCCCAAAGCTACATGGAGTGGCAGACTTTATAGTTCCTCCCAACACAGAGGAAGGGAGAAATCTTGGGGAGGAAGGCACAGACTGCCTGCTGGGGGTCCCCACATGCCAGCTCTGCGCAGGCAGTAGAGAATGGCAGCCACCCCCAATGCAGCATGCTTCCCCAGAAAGCAAAAAGAGCAGGAAAATTAACATTCAGAGTCACTGTGAAGCCCAAGGAGTGAAAAGGGATAGATTACTCACTTTTCAATGGCAGAAACATGCTTTGTCTCAAACTTCCCTTTGGTGAGAAGCTCAGGGGTGATCCTCCCCTCAAAGAGCAGCCCCTCCTTGGCCATCTTCACCAGGATGAGCCTTACCAGCTCCCCCATGTACAGCCCGCTGACCATCTTCTCAAACCTGCAGGAGAGGACAGCGGTCAGCCACGAATCCATGGGCAACACTGGGAAGCAGAGCCCAGCTGTGGCCCAGCCAGAGGTTTGCCTCCCCACAGGCAAAGCTTTATTGAACACAAGTGGGAAATGGGGCACAGAACAGAAAACAACAGAATGAATATTCACAAGTGACTGCCTCACTCACAGCTGCTTCCCAGGGTTAAGGGACCCGCGGTCAATCTCTCGATCGAACTCGGTCCTGATGTCTTCCAGCGAGCCGTCGTCTCCGAAGGCCCCCCACTCCGTGTTGATGCACATCCTGCCCTCGTCGCCCTCCACCAGGTCGATGTGCCGCATCTCCTCCATGTAGCAGGCGTTGGTGCCCGTGCCTTGGGGGAAGGACAGCGGAAGGCGCTGAGCGGGCCGGCCAGGCAGGGGCAGCCCAGCCCCGTGCCCGCCCAGCCACACGCGGCGTTACCGATGATCAGCCCGACTTCGCAGCGCTGGTCGTCAAAGCCACAGGTCATCATGGTCCCCACGGTGTCGTTCACCACAGCCATGATATCTGCATCGTAGTCCTGGCGAGCAACAAACCATTACTTAGGCCACGAGGCTGCTCTGGAAAATGCTGCTCCTGTTCCTCACCAGTTTGCTTTCAGTAAATAGTTTCACAAGGAACAGGAGACAATCTGTCTGAGTACCACAGCTCATCTTTTAAAATATTCCCTGTTCTGTCTGCCAGTTCCCTATCCCATATACCCAAGAATATCAGTGAGAGCAGACTAATGCAAGCAATAAAACAGCACTAGGATCACCCTGGAGAGCACAGGCCTGCTCTCACATAAGCACACTCAGGCAGGAAAGAAAAGGCCTATACACGAGGGAGAAGGAACTTTGCACTGAAACATCATGGAATTATTCGAAGCAGTTGCTTGAACCATCTATCTAGAAAATATTTCTTATAAATTCACTTAAACCATCAATGTGTTTTATTTCAAGTGAAGATTTTAATACAAAAATAATGCAATTAAATAAATGACATGCAGCCATCCCTTTCCAGGTTCTTCAGTGTGTGATTCTACCAAGTCTAATGATAGCAACTGACTCCAGTAATGTTGTTTGGTGGTGGCAAAATTCAGGTTTGCTTGAGTCCACAACTGCCCAAAGAAAGCAAATACTTCACAGTTTCCAGTCAATTTTTGGATGCTGAGTAATCAACATATGACCTGGCTGCAAGCATTACTCAAACCCAAATTCATTCCCTCTCATGCTCAGTGCCTTTTTATTTGTTTAAATCAGCATCCTGGTCACCTTCACTCTCTATAAAGGCTACACTGAGAAACTGCAGGGAGCAACAGCCTGCTGAGCCTGAAATCCCCTTCTCTTCTACTCAGCTCCTCTCCTGCTCCCACGCACAGCAGGTGCACAACTGAGCTGAGTCCAGTCCATGAGAAACAAGTTTCTCAGGAATGGGACGTGTTGGTATCACTGAAAAGCCACAGAAATGCCACACAGCACTTCTTCAGTTGTTGAAGAGCGATAAAATCACTGAAGGTTGCCAGCGAAAAGCCACAACACAGCAACTCCTCTGTGCTGTGAGGAAAATCACAGCTTCCACACAACTCTGACGCTGCTTCATTTTTCCAGAAAATCCACACATTTTCATGCGAGGAAGCAGAGCTCCTTGCTCTGCTCACCACCACTCAAACTACCTGCTCAAGTGAGTGACATGAAGAGTGGTCCCTGACAAAGCTGAGATACAGGTAAAAAAGAAAAAGAAGTGCAATTTACCCCACGTTTTTTGATGGCCTTGTTAAGCAGCCTCACGACATCTGCTCCCTCCACTCCGCTCGCTTTGAAGCGCTTTGTCCAGGTTATCAGAAAACCCTGATAAAACAAGACAGCAACATTCAACAGGATGAAACCATAAGACACACACTGATTTACTGATTTTTTTTTCCTTAAAAACAAGATTTTATACTTCAAATGAAACTTCAGGTCTCTTTTCTCACATGACCTCTAACAACCCAACCTGAGAAAATTAGTGGTCTTAGAGCCTAATTACAGTGAGCTGAAAGATGGAAATTCTTTTCCCCTCCCTTGCTAGAAAATGTTGTGTTTGCATTTTGTATTTTCAGCCTGCTCTTCTCCCTGCTACTCCTCGACAGTTTTTCTTGGAAAACCATTTAATCCTTTTGGGCCATGGAAATAGACTGCTTTCAGAAAAAGCTGACTCTACAGGACTGACTACAGAGCAGGGATATGATGTTGGCATGTCCAGGATTCAGCTGCAGCAGGGATCAGGCTGCTTATATTGTAGGGTTAGATGAATGTTTACTGCCTGGAGTCCCATCTGTCTGGGCTTGTTTAACTGTGGGATCGTGTTTATGGGTTGAGGCAAATGAAAATACTGGAGATGTAACAATGCATGTCCCTACTTTACAGCACAGATCAAAAAGGAAATCCTGGTATTGAATTCCTTGTCTGCAAACCATCACGAAGAGCCTGCAAATCCTCCAAAGTAATGACTACACTGATTTTTTGCTATTTACATAATGCCTGACTGAATCAGAGCATTCAGTGTACAGGTAAATAATAATAAAAGAAAAGAGCACTGACAGTAATCAACTGACAGAAAGATAACTCAAACCAGCTTGGCTTTTCATACCCACCACAATATTCACATCTGTCACAACAAGAGTCCAAGAAGCTAAAAACCAGAAAAGCTAAAGCTTGTAGGCACAAGCAGCCATTGCCCAGGTGTATGTTGCCCATATCTTAGCTTAAAAATCAAATTTTACCTCCAAACTGAGATAGCTACATGGGACAGAGGGTCAGGGCAGCTCTTTCCAGACCAGGAAATACTCTCCTGCCCCTAGACCACAAACCCAGTTTGTGTAAGTTTTGCCAATGAGCTGCCCTCGTGAGCATCATTTAGAAATCCAGCAAAGCCTTATGGGAAAACTGTGGGCAAAGCCTGCTCTGCTGGCACAGCTTTCATGGGCAAAAAGGGCACCTTGTTTCACAAAACTTTCATAAGAAACTGGTCAAACCACACTGGCAAAGAGCAGCTCTTCTCAGTGTGACTGGCCACTGTGCTGGAAGGAATTTTTCCTTCACCAGCAAAGCCTTGGCAGCAGAAAGAAGCCCTTGGAATGCAGCAGGGTTGAGTGGGGCCCAACCATGCGGTGCCCACCTTATCACCCTTGGAGCAAACAGGGACACCTTGCCTCCTTCTGCTCACCAAGCACAAGAAAACAGCACCCAGGCAAGCACAGCCTCAAAGAAGCAGCAATCCAAGAACAAACCTGGCCCACAGAATCCAGAAAAAACATATTTTTCAAACACTCAAAACACATCAGCAAAATTAACAATAATTTTTTGTTGTTGTTGGCTTTTCTCTTGAAGAGACGCCCTCCCTTGTCTCACTACTATCCCACTCCACTCTGCCACTGCTCAGGTGTCCCCACAGCACCCCACATGCTGCCTGCCCCTGCCCCACATAAGCACAATTCCATCCCAGCTTGTTGGAGCAAACCAGCCCACAAACAAGCACCTTTCATCATGCAGCTAAGCAAACCTTCCCAAGGGCAACTCAACTTCACAACCACATCCCCAGCACGGCTCTGCTGTGGTCAGGAGCCTGAGCCTCACCATGCACCACGGCCAGACAGGAGAGCTGCCCCAAGATCAACTCATCTCTTCTGATCTGATGCAGGTAAAGGCAGCTCTCTGCTCTGAACTGCTTTCAGACCCTGAGTTAGTCACCACCCTTGGGTTCAGCTCTCAGCACTGCTCAAGAAGTATGAAATGTAATGAAAATCATGCCTCACCTGGCCCTCCTCAGCACCAGCATCTGGGGGGCTGTTTCACCAGGCTAACCTAGAGACCTGCAAGCTGGAAAAGCAGGTCATGCTTTAACAGGGCAACCTCTGCGTGTTTTGTGTAGATTTAACTTTCCTGCATTCACTTGCTACACCGTTGCCATGGCAATGCTGTACCAGGAGGCTGCTGAGTCACTTGTGGTACAAGGAGCAAAAGGAGGAAAATACCACAGCATCCTTGCCATGGAAATCTCATCAGTCACTGCACAAGGCTGGTTATCCCCACCCCTTTGTAGAGCAGGCTGGTTCCAGGTGACCTGTCCCACTGCCCCCGGAACCATGGCTCAGGATCACTACTCGGCACAGACACCCGGATCCACATCCCTGTGTGCTTGTGAGGGGCAGCAAAACCACAGCAAACCCTGCTGGGCTGGGTCACACCAATTACACCCCATGGAGAGGTGAAAAAGGCTGCACAGGAGGCAGGGAAACCACTTCCATGTTTAGAGGGTAAACCATAACACTGAGGAGCTCAGCACAAAACATCAGCTGTCTCCTCCTCTTTTGTTACCCAGCTCTTTCAGCCAGAAACATAAACACAAATACAGTCTGACAGTGAAATATAATACTCATTTATCCCCAAAATGAGACCTGTCTGGGATAGTGCTTTCATGGCAATGTTTTAATAACGTGGCAGCTTTTCTGTGTATTAAGAAAATTGTGAAATCTTCTTACCTCATCTAGCTTGGATTGTCGACAGGGGAAGGAAAATGTAAACCCAACTGGCAGTTTCTTGTCTTTGATTTGTTGTTTCTCCATAAAGTCTCCCAGGCATTCAGCAACATGATCAAAAAGCTGTAAGAAAAACATAAAACCACCATGATTAGAGATACAGCTTCATGGAGAAAATGTTTCAAACTCCATGTGAAAACTGCTCTGAGTGAGGGGAAAGGGGAAGATAGCTCTCCAGATGTTAAAAGATATATAAATAGCGTAGCTATGAAAATACTCTCAAGCAGGGTATATTAACACCTTAATGACTAACACATTATGAAATGTGCTGTCCTTTTACACACTTAATCCTGCAGGCATCTTTTACACCCATATAAAAACACTTCCTGAAACAAGAGGCTCATGGCTCTCAAGCCGGCTGTAACCCTTCCACTTAACATTTGATGAGAACAAAAATGTTCTTTTAACCCTTCTATAATAGGAAGGAGCCAGGCAAAAGAACATTTGGAATCCAGTCCCACAGGACGTTGAGCACTTTTACAGTCATGTAGAGAAGACAACATCTACTTCACTCAAGCATTGCTGAGATAAGAGAACCCAGCACTTTGCAGGAGCCACCCAAAAGAACATCACCTCAAATCTATTCCTAAAGCACACAACAAACAAACAAAAAGGAAACCCAGGGGATTCATATAAATATTTTCCTTGTTCTGAGAATCAACCCAAAATGGGGATATTTTCTGCATTTTTTGAAAGGTTGAACTATGCAGGCAGCCTGCACCAGGCTTGTGGGGACCAACTCCCACACAGATGCCTGGGTGGCACCTGTGACCATGGCACTATGTGTCCCTGTCACCCGGGCCAGGAACCAGGGAGGCACAAAGGCCTCTTACACTGAGCCACTTGGAAAGCCCCTCAGGTAGACTGCAACACCCAAAGCTGAAATCAAGCCTGAGCAATTGAAGCAACAAAAATACACCTTTATATTTACCAGCACCAGAAAGCCAGACATGCCTTCAACTGACCCACACCACAAATGGATGGCAAGCTATCAACAAGTCACTGCCTGCCCCAGGATATAACTGTGCCTCACATTTTAACTCCCTGAAAAACAAAAACCCAAAGAAAATAAACCCAATCCTATCTGCAACATTGGTGGGATGAGAGGAGGTAATCTGTCTAGAAGACTGGGGATAACTGAGAGGGAGTACACAAAGACATCTGTTGCTTCCAATTAGCCCACACAGCTTTATTAAGGACAATTTAGAGTCTTGGAGAGACAGGAATGTAGTACAGAGAGATTGAAGCAATTACAAATGATGAATAGGAATATTTTGTCCTTCAAAGCAGGTCAAGAAGCAGTGTGTGTAATGTTACAATTAAACTGAACACCTTAAACTCATGCCTTGAATGAGGTCAGATTTGATTAAGGAAAAGTACAGTGGTTTCCCAGGGAGAATGTTGCCATTCACTGCCCTGGGCAAATCAAAGACATTTTTCTGAGCCCACACAGAGAAACAACATGGGAATGCAATGCACACTGCTGTGCTTCTGGAAGACCATTTTCAGCTGTCCAGATGAGGGACAGAGGAATTATGAAAAGAACTACACTTACGTAACAAAGTATGACAACTTCTCCAAGAGGAACACAGAAACAGCAGGAGTGTGTTTTTTGATTATGTTTTCCATCTGAAAGTATCTTGCTGAATACTCACTCCTACTAAACTTTCATCTGCTTCCAGGATTACAAACAAAAATCAGGAGCCAATCTCAAACCCCTCAGGAGTTCAGAGAGCAGGAAGCAGAAATGTTGACTGTGTATGTTGCTACAAAAATCCCTCTCATGCAATGAACTATGAATGCATAGAGAAAAGACAGGATCTGCTTTGTAAGTCTAAATGCAAAAAATTCCTGGGCATTCCCAATAGACTCCAAAAAGTCCATTCACCTGCTGTGTTTGCCCACGCAGTCCTGGGAGGACCTGCTCAAGCCCAACTATGTGAGTTAGCAGTACACAGGGAGGGCAGGCAAATGCCAGCTATTAGCTGCATTGTGGACACTACAGGAGCTGTGTTTAGTCAGTGATGCACAGTCTGGCTGCACTACTGTTGTTCATAAACCACAGAGGGATGGCATGGCTCAAAAGCAGAAAAAGGACGGGCATTTATTAGCTCTGCTACCACTGACGCTCCTAAGATTTTTCCTAAGGAGACTCAAGGAAGCGTCTGTGTCTGCCCATGCCCACATTAACATCCAAACCTTACCAGAGCCAAATGACTCTGACTGGATAGTAGAGGCAACATTACAAAGATCCAGTAAAAATTCATTAAAGTAGGGAAGGTGCACTAAGGAAAAACCAAAATATTCTTTTACTCACAGATTTGCAGTAGGGAACAGTGTGAGCCAAATATTTTATCATATGTCAAAAAGGTGGACAGAAAGAATGCCACAGCCAAGAGGAAAGGACCAGTCTGATTTATAGACCTGAGGCAATACAGTCTGAGACCCTGAGCTACAGATCAGGCTTAATTCTCCTGACCAAGAAATTGCCTGCTCAAGTTGGGCTCCAAGAGGTCTCCACAATGATGCATTTGGCTAGTAGACAGGAGACTAGGACAAGCAACTGAAGATCCAAGCTCAGGCCCAATCTCCTCAATGGGGATGATTTAAGGAGCAAGGAAACCACAGTTTCAGATCCAGAGAACAGCCACAAATCCATAACTTACCTACAGTGGTGGCAGAACACAAAAAGCAACACCAAAATCAAGTCTCAGGCACATTCCCATTCACTGAGCTGACACAAGAAACAGGCTTCTTACAAATTTTAGACCTGTTATTACACTGCTGAAGTCAATGAGTTTTGCCCTTGACTTCAATAGGGAACTGTCTCTGACTGGTAAAACTGTCAGCCTATGCCTGACAGAGGGACAAAAATGGCAGTATGAAGTAGAAAATATCAAAACGAACCATGTTAGCAAGATGTGAAGCCATAAATCACAATCCTTCAATAAGCTGATTACACACTAAGCTTTAGGAGTGTAACTCAGCAAAGTTAATGACACAGCTTGCTGGAAATCATTAGTAGTCTACCCTACACATGCAGTTCAGTCCAAGTATTCCACAAATCTGGCTTGAACATTTCAGAAAACCTCGAGTGTAGACATCAGCCGTAAGCACGAAATCATCAGCTGCCTGTCTGCCTCCTGGGCATCCCCCATGCTTCCCTCTGAAGGCACACAGCAAGCACTGGATATTGTCATGGAACAACTTCAAACCAGGGTGCTATGCTGATAATGCTTCCAAATTCTGCTCTTATTTTCCTGGTACTTAAATACTGTGCCCATGGGGTCAGTGGAAGCCTTGCTCGCCTTTCTTTCAGCTTAAAAGCCATGACAAAGCCTATCAGCCTGAGCTCCACACTGCTGCTTCCCGGCAGCCTAATGGCCTTTGCATGTTGAAAAATTAAAACACAGATATGACAACAACATGGGGAGAAAGCAGACCTGATGTCTCCCTTCCCAGCTCCTCCTTACCATCCTTATCATGTCTCCATCTAGAATCCCCTAAAGCCAGCCTGCCTTGCCTGCCCAGGAGAGACACTTGGGTGTGCAGATAGCCCTGCTGCCTGTCAGCCTCCAGCTCCTGACTCCCATCCATGGACAAGCAAGGCCCTGCTGCCAACCTGCCTCCGAGCAGCCCACCCAAATTCCCTGCCTCTGCCAGCCACAGGCAGCTCAGCTCAGCTCCCCTCCAAAACCATTCTGTGGGAAAGCCACTGCATGACCCTTTGGCCCAAAAACAAAGCAATAAGGTTAGGAAAAGTCCTCACAAGAAGGTTATTTTACTGCTGTGGTTCTGATATCATGGCAATGCTTTTATCAGCTCTACTGACAAGCCATGTCTGCCATCTTACACTCACTGCTGTATGGGAATGCAGAAACACTTATTACATACAGACAATAAAGGCATTAAGGTGACTACAGAAAATATATTAAAGGTAGAAATGCTGTTCCCATTATTTTTCTTTTTCTCTTCTTTTGCTTATTCTTCTGAAACAAGGTTTAAGTTTCCTGCAGGTCTCACACTCTCCTGAACAGCACCTCATTCTAATAAGAAGTGTAAAAACCTTGCTGTTTCCAACAATGAAAAATATTTGTTTTGCCTTACACTGACACGGAGACAAATCTGCCAGTGTAATCCACTACCTGATCAAAAAAAAAAAGTATTTTCAAAGAACTCAATTTGAGATCTAAGTTAATGGATACAAATATTTTCTACTCTTGGAACAGGGAAGACTGAAAAAAAAAAACCTTTCAATTACTCAGCAAAACTTAAGTGAAGCTGTGCCAAAACATTCTGTCAGCTTCCCGTAATTTTTTTAATGTACTTGTACTTTTCATGAATGCTGAGTTGCTCAGACTGCCAGCACAGAGATGTGGCTGTCATGGGGATTTCTACCCCCCATCTAACACTACAATTGCAGGGCTGGTCATGTTCATTGCTTACAAAGACTAAGTTGTTTTCCGGCTCTCCATTTGTACTCATGGAAAGTAAGTTCACTATAAAAGCCAGAATTTTTATTTCTAAGCCATTTTTCCCCTGTCTTATCCAGAAGTCTCCCACATGATGACAACAGGTTTGCAGCATCCATGCATGCTCTGTGACACTGCTTATTCATTTTCAGTATTGACACTGAAGTGCAGTCTGCATGCTGTAGGTACAACTGCTAAGATGTTAAGCTCATTCTTGTGGGGGTTTTCTAAAACCTAAGCAGCTAATATTCAGAGAGACGTGCCAAGGGAGAAGTGCTTACCCGTGTTCCACTCCCGTGCATGATGTCTTCTGGGGTATTATAAATTTCACTTTCCATCTGCACCGTCTGCTTTTTTTCATGCGATACCTTTACCCGGAGAATTCGGAAGTAAGAACCACCAAGATCCAGTGCAATGAAATCTCCTTTCTCTATGTGGAAAACAAGACACAAGTGATCAAAAATTGTATGCAACAGAAATCTAGGAAACATCAAGCTTGGTTAAGTGCACTGAAGCAAACGTCCAGTCCCTACAACAAGGAAGTTCCAGCTGCAGGGCATCCACATGAACCTAATTCCATCAATCTGATTCCCTACAATTTAACATGAAGTTGGTGCAATGGCAATGCCAACCACCACTGATACACAGGCAACTGCAATGAAGGTTTACCCAAGGAGAATCCAAAACAGTGGGTAGTCTGTACCCAGATTTCATGATGAAGCTGGCAGAGCAAAGATCTCAAGAGAAAGCCAAAACCGATGTTGAAACAGAGACAGTAAAATGAAGGGATGCCAGCCCACTGACAAGCAGCCTTTTGCTGTGAATAAACCTGTGTCATTTTGGCAAATAACAGTGAATGGTGGCTGCTCTAAAATCAACAAATTACACACAGATGTAATTAAAGTAGGAACCACCCCTCATCTCAAGTCCAGAAAGACTGAGATTCACTGCAAACTGCAGACGGATAAGAGAAATCAGAGAAACGACAGCTTAAAAAACCAGCCCTGTACTGCTGCAGGAGTTACTCAGATGTTGTGATGCCTTGCACAGAGCTCCTAATATCTGCCCAGAGAAAGAACTGGGATACCTCCATCTCCCTCTGTGCTGGAGAGAGCTGAAGCCAATCCAGTACCCTCCAATCTCCACAGACTCCAGGCACGCGGCCTGGCTATCTGAGGCATGACACCTTTGGCACCCCTGGAGAGCAAGGCAAACATATTTGACTGATAGCACTGCTAGTGCTATCTCATGTCTTATCAAAGGGGGGCACAGACAGCAACTGCCAAAGTCTGCAAAAAGATAATATTTAGGGAAGCAGTGTGCACAACTTTCTCACACAGGAGTGCCTGTCCAGGCTGCAGATAATCACCAGGGCTCTTTGCAAGGATTTGTGTCTGTGCACGGCATCCCTGGGCTCACTGAGGCGGCTCAGAGGGCAGCAGAGCAAAGGCATGCGGTGTTTTCTCATCCTGCTTCCTCACCAGCTATGACTTTCAGAAGGCCATGCCTAACATCTCCATTTTTCCACTTCTACCTAAACTCAAAGTGGAAAAACCTCTAGCAGCCAGGAAGATTGTTTTGACATGTTACCTCCAACACACTCAGCTCCCAGAGCCTTCTGACCCCAGACTGTCACCAAAATTCAGGTATGCAATTTATCCACGAGGATTTCCAGAGCTATACTTGCCTCTGAGATTACTCTGCCCAATCTCATATCGAAACTCCTAAAATCTGACCTAGTGAGCTGTTCCTCCTCATAACCCCTGCACTTCTGGGAGCTGGATCCCACTCAGCAAGGCTGATGAACTGCACAAGGTGTCCCTCAGTACAGGATCTTTAACAGAAACAGACCAAGAAAGGCAAAAACATACTGCAAGTGTCCTTTTGGTTTTCCAAGGTTGCAGTGTAATACAGAAACAAAACACTGTCACGTGAGAAAAAAAGAACAATAAACTCCATACAGAAAAACATCGCAAAATTACAGTGGGAGCCCACAACTTCTAATATACCTTCTAATTTTACTGCACAGCACTGCAACTTGTCCTTGCTGCTCAAGATATGGGCAAACTGAGTTTGGCAAAATACAGATCTTGCAGTGCTTCCTTACCTGTTTCTGAGCAGTGTGGCTTTAAACACTACTTTGCAGCAGTACAAATGTAATTTAAAACATAAGCATATACAAACTGGAGATGCAGTTCCCTTTATTTGGCTCAGCATAAAAAATTCATAACCCACTTCACTGCAGCAAGTCCAGAAGTCAAACACTGACCACAAGTTTCTCATTAAGCCAAATACCCAAATAAGCTTTATCTTATGGGGATCATCTGTCGAGTGCAAGCCATTACCTCCAATAACTAATGGGAAAATCAACATTGGACCAGATGGCCCTTTTTCAAGCCTAAGTGCATACCTCAAACAAACACTACACTTCTGAAATACTTTCCTTGTAAATAAATTAACAGGTTAGGGTGTTTGATTTCCAGCACCATCGAGCTCATTGCAAGGTAAAAATTATTAAGAATCATCCTTCACCCTTTAAAAGATCTCTGAACTAGAGTGTAAAGCTTTCTGCACGCAACTAGAATTTTCATTTAGTGTGCTTTAGGAATTAAACCCAAGTAGCAGCATTTAATCTGTGCTTTGTAACACCAAGGTGCAATCCAGCCTGCTGTGAATTTATTGGGACTTTGAAAGTGTTTTGAATTAGCTTGAGGTACCATTCAGGGCACTGTGGACAGAAAAACCTCATGGCTTTTGTAAATTAAACAACTCTGAATGAAGGGGGAGAAAAAACTGCTAACATCAACACTTCCAGAGTCTCTAGAATTATTGCTCACAAACTCCTTGTCTAAAAAGAACACAAGCACAGATCTGAAACTAAACAACAGTATTTTTCTGAATAGTCAGCTCCCATAATAATAATTGGATTCAGAGGAAAGAGCTTACAAGGCAGTAATTAGAGACAGGCCAGAGAAAAGGGCAGGCTTTCAGCCTCTGGCTTTTACGGAGGGACAGCTGAAGGCAGAAATTGCCATCTTTGGGCACATCAACACAGCCACACCCAGTGAGGGCCCCCTGGAACCTTTTGCAGGAAGAGGGAAGGGGGCTCTGCACCTGTCCTGGCTGCATCCATGCGACGGCTGCACCAGGCACACACGGGTGAGTCAGGGGAAAAAATGGCACAACACCCCCTCAAAGCAAATATTGCTCATACCTGGGGTCAGAACACGCCCTTTCAGGGAAAGAATGGAATGGTTCTGCCTGAGTTTCTAACACCTATCCAAAGGGGCTCTAGCCACCTACACATACAGATCACCACTGAATTTTATAGAAATTGTCTGAGGCAAAGCACTGCCCTGCTCTAACCCATGCTGCAAAGTACTGCCAGCAGTGTGCCCAACCTGGAGAGGCTGGCAGGAGCCAGGCAGGCACAGGATCAGGAACTGAGTGCCCTGTACACAATACACGAGGTTCTTTATTAAGTAGGTGTGTAATGCATGATCTGAAATTAATGCCTTGACATACAGACACGCCTATGCTCAACCAGGGCTACTCACTGCTCTGCCTCATCCTCAGTCTCAGCAGTGTTCAGCCATCTCTCACACTTCTCCTGGCCATGTGCAGATCCCCTTTTTCCTGGGCCATCTCTAAGTCTACCCAGATTGTATGATGGAACAATTTTCAAAATTATTTGATTCACTGCAAGCAGCTCAGATTTGATACTGTGCAGTACCTGACAAAGCAGGGAACTGGGGGCAAGTCACTACTCAAATGAACTCAAAACAAATATGAATGAAAAAACAGGGATTTTGGAGGCAGTAAAAATGCTAGGATTCCACACAAAAGCCCTCAAGTCACCTCATGTGCAAACCCTTAGTGCAACCTCTGCCTGTGACACAGCTATGTGTGGCAGCTTCTGGCTTTCTCAATAGGCTGCAAATTTCAACACAACATTTCAACATAAACGTCAGCAATGCTAAATTAAGGGAAACACAGGATTCAAATACATTCTCCCTTTGGTTTTTTTCAGACAGCAAATCACATCTCAACTAAAAGCTTGAGATGGCAGAAAGCAACAGCAAAGCAAAGCTACCAAAGAATTCCACCTGCCAGACAGCAGCACCAAGTTATACAAAGCACCTGGCCTCATGTTCTTTCACCAATAAATTGTCGATTTTAACTCAAAAAAACCCCTCAGAATAGGTAATAACTCTGTTATGCAGTTCTTGCAATTTTTGCACACATGTAGGCGCTAAACTAGTTAATTTGTGGTACGCACCACACTAGTTAACCAGCTCATGCTACACAAGAGGGAAACCCAGTGTTACTACTAAATAATAAACACTATTATATAATGTTTATAAATATATTTAGATACTCTATATATGGTATTTTTTACAAACAGATAGTAGTTTTTAAATAACAAGTAATAGAGGCAATCTTGGTCTCAATTATCAACAAAACACCTTCTTGGTGTCTGATAGGAGTTTGTGCCACTTTTATCTGGTACAGTGGGCATGGAAAAAACAAGTCCTGCATCTAGATGGAAAAAGCTTAGCACACCAGAGCAGCAGCTTTGGAGACACATGCTACATCCTCCTCAAGTTCTGTGAGTTTTCCACCAAGACAGTCTGGAAGAGGAAGCTACAAAATGCAAAATGAATGCCAGGAAACTCAAATTCAGCCTGTAATGGTTCACACTTCTACTGGGGAAAAAGTAAGGGGAAGAGATGTTAAAGGAAACAGCAAATTACTAAAAGCCACTGTATTTAAGACTCTAGGTCACGTGAGTGTGAACTGCATGAATCAAAAATCATTCTATGTGAAGTGCTGATTGCTGGCAGACAGGTCTCAGAGTAAATGTACTGAGAGATAGTGAACTGACTGCTAGGAAGGGCCCTTCCATTGGCATCAAAATGGCTTTGACAAAGGAATCACAAAACCTTCCAGCATCTGCGGGAACAGACCTGCACACAGAGGGGAGGCTGCCTTCGGAACGTTGTCTGGGCTTGCCAGGAAGTAAATCCCCCTTGTTCTTGGTAGGACATCGTGCATTTCTAACAGGTTTCCACAAAGCACACCATGTTTACTAAGGAAAACAAACACTCAGCTCCTTACCTGAACCATCAGGAATGGACCTCACGAATGTGGGAAGCATCTTCACTGCAGCTGTTGGGTTAAAATCCCTGGAGAGGCCGTTCTTCATCTCTCTCCTGAAGCGAGCCATGACGTCCAGCAGCGTTTCGTCCGAGAGCCGCATGGCGTAGAGGTACTTATCAATCTGGGGAAGACACACACCCCAGGGTGAAAGGCTGCCCTATGCCCCTCTTTAATGGCAAGGCTAGTGTGCAGCCCCAGCATGGCCCCAGGGCTCTGGCCAAGCTGACAACACAGCCACACACTTCATGCCTTATCTTCTGACTCAAAATCATGGAAAACCTGCAAGTCTAAGGCCTGCTGAGGTGAGCTGTCTTCCCAAGGCACAACGCAGTCCCACATCGCTTTGCCTCCTCACTTCCACACAAAACCATCTGCCCACAGCCTCAGGCCACAACCTCCAGCCCTTGCCCCACTTCTCAGCTCTTCTGAGTGTCCATGAGCTAAACAGCTGGAGCTAAAAATCCTTCTTTTGGAACCTTGTCCCAGCTAGGGAGATGTGGGTGTCAGGGGTGCTTTGTGTTTAAAGCCCTACATTGGGAAGGACTTGCCGCAGTAATTTTGGAGCTACATCACAGGCTGACAAATTATTTTCATGTAGCAGACCACTTTCCCTATCCCACTCCAAAGCTATAACAACTAGAGGGTCTGGAAAGACAGAACTTGATTGTGATTACCTTCCTTCTCAAGACAAAATATCAAATTAAAAGTTGTTGACTTCCTTGTGGCTTCCAACGACAGGAGCTTGCTTTACCTTCTTGAAAAAGGAGGCAGTTCTAGTTTTCCAACAATATTGCTTTCCATAATATTACAACCACCTTCACTATCAGGAAGACTGAGAGATGCTTTGATGCCAGAAAAATACAACATGGCCTTGAGGAGTTCTTGCCAAACACACCTCCCACCCTTTTTACCTCAGTTGCCAGTCTATTCTTGCCTTGTTTCTTTGCCTGCCTTGGAAATTTGGTTCCGCAAATGGCTCAGATCGAAGCCACACCTTTGGGATCACTTTTACTTGCAGCTTAGCAAGACAAAAAATAAAGCCCTGCCCATGTTTTCTGTCCTCGGCAAAACTGGAAAAGCCACCTCATTTTAAACCCCCGGCCAGCTCTTTGCCAAGGCTCCATGTGTCTCCTTGGCTGCTCTGGAAGCCTTGAGAGTAGCTCATCTCCAAGCTGGCATTATGTCTACCAAGACCAAGGCCACAATAAAACACTTTATGTGACACATATGTACACAAGCGTTCCATATACCGGGGACTTTGAGACGGGAAGCGATGAATAATGCCCTTCACAAAGGAAATGCAATCAAAATGTCATTAAACCCTAAACTGACATGTGTTCCATATTCCTAAAAACTATATAGGTTCCATATATACTATATAGGTTCCATATACCTAAAACCCTAAAATGACAAGTGTTCCATATACCAGGGAATTTGAGACAGGAAGCGATGAATAATACCTTTCACAAAGGAAATGCAATCAAAATGTCATTAAACCCTAAACTGACCATAAAACTGGCACTAATTTAATTGCTCATACAGAAAGTACTCCTGCCCACCCTACTCAAGGTGTCTCCCTGAGCCAGACACCCTCCTGCCATGACCCAGCACTTATTCATACAGAAGAAGGCATGGAGAGTGCTGCTGGGCACAGCTATCCAGCCTGATCCCGAACCTGAGGGCTGGGGGCCAGGCAAGCCTGGACCACCAGGGACACAGCCAGAGGCTGCACAAGCTGTGAACTTTTCAATGTCACTGCTTGCAGAGGAACAATACCATGATTGATAATACCACGATGAAATGAGACCATGCATTTTCCCCACGAAGCGGTGACGTGACGGTGCAGGCGTACAGCTGAAGGGTAGAAGAGCTGAGCTCAGGTTCTCTGCAAGAGAGGCCAGATGCAAGACCCCAGGGCAGCATCCCCACATCCCTGCTGTGTCCTGTGCTGCCCTCATGGGCTGACAGCCCCTTCACAGCAACAACCACAGCCAGTCACTGGCATCATTTCACTCCAAGAATAAAAGCCTAGATGGGATGTGCCCTCTCTGCAACCCCAAACGCTGTAGGGATGGATGCAGAGGCTGGAATCCAGCTAAGCAAGAAGGTCTCTCCTTCATGGCAAACCCTGCCATGTTTTTTTTTAGCAGTGTGTAAAGCCATGATGTCAGAGCATGAGGATACTCCCTTTAAAGGGGGGGAGGGAACCAACCTCTTTTCCAGGCTGAGCTTTCAGCAGCCCACGCTGCCGCTCAGAGGGATGATTCCCCAGATCTCCCAGTGAAAGCTACAGCAAACATCACTCACAGTCAGACCTCACCGTGCAATTAATACACCCCTCTACAAAGCCCCACTGCTGCATCCTCCTCCCAAAAGCAGGGCGGAAGGATTCCCGCTCACCGAAAGCGCTGGTGTGAGCGCAGGTTGTGGCGTTTGCACAGTCAGGACTGACGAGCCCATTCTCCCCACCTCTGCCCCTGTGCTGCCCTCAGCAGCGAGGGAAAACGGGAGGGAGGGCTCTTTTTGCTGCCGTGAAAGACCAATGAGCGCTGCCAGCGCCCTTACATAATTGGGCTGGACCCTCCTGCACGCAGGGAGCATCGCTTTTCATGGCACCGAGGCCATCCATCTCCACCGCCGAGATTCCTGGGGCGGGGACACTGAGCCTCTGCTTGAAAAAAGTCACTCCTATGTCTTACAGCTTCCAAAGCCACGAAAAACTAGGAAAAAAACTAGAAAAAAAAATAGGAGAAAAAAAAAAGGCAGTTTCTTTTTTTTCTCCCAGGAGGGAAGAGGGTTAGTCATTCCAGCAGTGTGGCAGCAAGGCAGTAAGTGCAGCCCTCCAAGGGAAAACTCGCAGCAAATAGCCATAAATAACTTGAGGCGGGGGGAGCTGGAGGCTGGATTACGGGATGGAGGTTTAATAACTCCCTGCTCTGCCGGTAATAAAAGCCGATCACAAAGCAAATCTCAGCCGTACGCACGGGGAAGCTGTGGAAAGGCTGCCCAGGACAGGAGCTGCCAGAGGCACCCAAGCAGACCCGCAGCCCCACTGAGGCTCCCACGGGAGACAGGTGCCAGCCCTTCCCAGGGGATGGCAGAGGGCAGGAACAATTTCAGACAGACAGCTGTGTGGGCAAGGAGCACAAAACACTCCTTTATTTAGCTGCCACCTCAGAGTCACCCCCCCAAGGAAGGGCATCTTCCCAGACTGCCACTATGGGAGTCCTCCAAGAGCTCAATCACCTTTTTTTTTCTCTTTTTCTTAAAAGAAACCAAAACAAACCAGAGACAGAATCTGTGAGCAATTTTTTAAAAATAGGATTTCATCGTCTGAAGCACATTCACGTAATTTTTCCTGGTCACATAGGAAAGACGCAGTTTGTACTTGGCGAAGTTTCTGAAAGTACAGCCACTGCAGAAGTTGTGAATAATTATAAATGAAATGGGCAGCACTAAAGGCTTAAACCTAAGGGCCATTCCTTAAATACATGCCTCATTCCTGGACACTGACAACAGTCAGTGGCATCCAAGAAGAGAGCACTCCCACAGCAATTTCAGAAATCATTAGCACCTATTTTACTGACACAGACTTCATACCGAAACCCTTCACCACGAAAACATTTTTCTGCAGAGCTAATCATACTCCTTTCAGCATGCGGAAGATACATCAGGAGCCAAAGCAGGTTAAAACAAGTAGTTTAGACATTCTGAAATGGTTTGTGCTTACTTATGATTTATCAGATCGGTTCCTAAAAAGCCTTTATAGGGAGAGGGTCACCAATACAGGGCTTCTCTGGATACCAGTTGTTACATTTTATACTCCATTCTATCACGTTTTTTTCAAGGTTAAACATCTACATGTTACTTCTGGATTGCAAGATCTTTTTCTTCACTCAGGTAAGACAACAAAAACATACTGTTCCCCTAAGAGACAGAAACCAGGGAACACCTAGAGGCTCCCTTTGCTGGGGCCAGCTACGGCAGGTACAAACCTGTTGGAAACAAAAGGCAGTTTTACAAAGCTCTCCCGCACACAGGCCAGTGGCACAGCTGCCAGGGACACTCCGTGACTCCCTTATCCCTCAGGATGGGAGTCAGCTCTTTAGAGAAGTCGGGGCCACAGCTGAGTTTGTGCCAAGTCCCCTGTCTGAGTGAGGATGCCGAGCTCCTGCTGCTGTCCTTGGAATATCACAAACATTCAGGGAACAGATGTCTGCAAAAACATCTGGATAATTTAAGCTGCTTGGACCACATGTGTCTTCACACAGTACAGGGCAGCACACACTTCCAGTTTGCTGCTGCACACTAAGGTGACATGGAAGTGCCATTACAAGTGGTTTCACTGGAAAATGCTCCCTTGCAGGAGCCACAGGGTTCACACTATGAACAACCCCTTCCTTCAACGCTACACGTCCACCCTGCCTATTCCTCCTGCTTGCCAAGACTCATCTTGAAAAACATTCCAAAAATTACAAATTTAAAAAAACCACACTGAAACTTAAGGGGGTACACACAAATCCAGCAGAGCCCGTACAGAAGCACTGGTTCTTAGATGCAGGTTATCTCCAGGGCCTGAAACTACCAGCCCCATCCATGCCCCTCGACAGGTTTCCCACCGTAGAAAGCCAGCTGCAACACATTAGTGCTACACAGAGATGGGAATTCGAAAAAAGGAAGGAAAAGAAGGTCACAAGAGAAGAAGAATGTTCAGCCTTGGCTCGTCGGTACTTTTAACATGTTCACACCCCCCTGTAACCCACAGCAGCATCCTGAAGGTGACCTGCCAGCTGTGCTCCTCAATGCTGAGCCGATGACTGTGATGGACCAGCGAGGCAGAGAAGCAGCCACAACATCCAGGAGCCCCACAGGGCAGCACGGAGAGCAGGGACAACGCCTTGGTTGGCAGCCCTCAACCACAGGCACGTACCAGCAGAAAGTGCTGCTCTTCCGGAAGCAGCGAGGAGAGGGAGGGACCTGAAATGAAGCCGTGCTGGCACGTATCCCTAGAAGCGGCACACTGATGGAGCACAAACCTCACAAGCAGCACGCTGAGATGGAGCAAGAGCACTTTTACCCCAAAGGGAACCAGGGAATGGAGTCCAGCAGCTCCCAGCAGCTGCGGGCAGCAGAGCCTCTGGCTGCCACAGACATCCTCCCTACAAGACAGCCAAAACTGAGAAGGCTCAATATCCGTTCCAGAAGGATACAAACAGGAAAAGATGTCTTACATCCTCTAAAAACAGGGGCCTGCTTTTTTAACTTTTCAAATGGGTTTTATTTTTCTCTTTGCTTTTCCAGACAAAACCAGATTGATCCATAAGAATGCTTTACTGGCCACAGTTTCCCATACTGTCAGACAATAGCAGCCCCATGGTGCCAAACCAGCCTGCAGTAAAGAACACCGCAGAGTTTCCCTGTGCCTGCATGCTCCCTCTGTGCCTTCCCCACAGCCCTTCTGCCGCTCCTCGGCCACCACGCGCACTCGTGCTTATCTTGGCGTTCTAAATATAACACACACAGCGAGACAGAGAGGCCTTACCCAGGCACGCACGCCTGGCACCAGCAGCAGCACTCACAAATCCTGCAGGAAAAGGAACACCGTGGGCCTGGGCAACGGGAGAGCCACGTCTGTAGGGCCGGGAGCTGCAGAACGCTGCAGGCTGAGCGCAGCCTCTGGCTCCTCGCGAGAGCCGCTGGGAGGAAAAGCAAAAGACCTAAAGCACGGAAGGAGACATGGAAATCATGGGAAGCTGTCTCAGGTTTTCTCCGAGGGAGGAGTGGGCACGGGTGAGCGTGTCTCGAGTGGGGCAGGGTGGGTCACCCACACACTGGAGCTGAGGTCTCCCCAGGCGCAGTCAGAAGCCCAAAGGGATGAGGTGCTCTCCTCCTGCTGGGGAGATTCCCAAGCCCCGAGAACACTACAAATCAGTACTACTAATGCTGCCATGGAGGCTTTCCCGAAATATTTTAGGGATGCCTTCAGCCACACGCCCAGGTGGGTCACACGGCACTGCCTGAGGAGGTGGCAGAGGGGAAGCCTCTGTTTCCTGACGTCAGTCCGACTCACCGACATTTGCAATTGTTTTCCCAATTTGTGTCCCCATATCCTAACCCCAGGCTCTCTGCTCCCTACAGCTCTGCAATATGCTCAGCCAGGACCTAACTGCCATGTTTTTATTTACCCTGTGCTCCGCACCCTTTTCCTTGTGCCAGTGCTCGATCCCAGGGCTGTACCAACCACACAGCAGCAACCACCTAATGCTAAAGGAAAAGAAGCCTATAGAAATGCTTCTTTTTAAGCACAACTGACAACCATTTCCTGTAAATTCGATCCTGCAGCGGCACATAATTCAAAAACTACCCGCTCCTCGCCTGCTGGAGTGGGGATGCTCACAGGCATCCTTGGAAAGAAAGAGGAAATCCCCTTTCTGGGGGTACTGGTGCCTACAAAAAGCAGGAAAAGCCATCACCCCCACCCCTCACTGCCAAAGTCCCCCAGGTCCTGCTTGACCGGCCGCTGTGCATCCATCACCCACATCCCACTCCCATCCCCACCGGCGATGCTCTGGAGGGCTTAAACCCGGCTTATCCCTCCTTTCTCCCGCAGCGGGGTGGCTCTGGGGACAAAGCAACGAAACCAACGTGCGGAGAAAAAAAAAAAATTAAAATATTTTTTTAAACAATTAAAAAAAAAAAAATCAAGAGGTATGGGCGGTGGGCGGCCTTCGGCCGGGGAATGTCCATCTAACCTTTTTGACCTGGTCCTCCTTCAGCTCCGTGAAGTAGTAGGCCNGAGCGGGGCAGCGCCCCGCTGATACCCGGAGGGGTCTGCAGCAGCCATGGAGACGGGCTGCTGAAGGCTTCCCGGGGGAAAAAAAAAAGGAAAAAAAGAAACAAAAACCCCTTCTTGGTGGCCGAGGCCAGTAGCATCCTGGCCTGTGCCAGGGATAGTGTGAGCAGCTGGACCAGGGAGGTGATTCTCCCCCTGTGCTCAGCACTGGGGGGGCTCCATCTCGAGTGCTGTGTCCAGTTCTGGGCCCCTGAATTGAGGAAGGTGCTGGCTGGGGCGTGTCCAGAGAAAGGCAGCAGAGCTGGGGAAGGGTCTGAAGCACAAATCTGATGAGGAGTGGCTGGGGAAGTTGGGGTGTTGAGCCTGGAGAAAAGGAGGCGCAGGCGCGCCTTCTTACCCTCTACAGCTCCCTGACGGGAGGCGGTGGCCATGTGGGGATCGGGCGACAGGACGAGAGGACATAGCTTTAAGCTGTGCCGGGGGAGGTTTAGGTTGGGCATTAGGAGGAATTTCTTTACAGAAAGCATGATTAGACATTGGAAGGGGCTGCCCAGGGACATCGTGGAGTCACCTTCCCTGGAGACATGTAAGGAAAGTTTGGATGTGGCATTTCATGCGAGGTTTAGTTGGCGTGGTGGTGTTAGGCCTAGGTGCTCTCAGGCACATCGTGTGATTCTTACAGCGATCCTGTGCAGGGCCAGGAGTCAGACTCGATGATCCTTGTGGGTCCCTTCCAACTCAGGATATCCTATGATTCTATGATAATACGCTGATGGAGAGGGCTCCTCCTCCCCACGTGTGCTGCCCACAATTTGGCTAAGTTGGAATGCATTCCCCCACACCCCGAGGAGACACTGACCACCATGAGGGCTCTGAGGGCCCACACACACATAAGCAAAGTGACACAGGGCCCCTCCAAAAAAAGCTAAAGGCCAAATGCAGATGTCAAGTCACATGTGTCAGCAGCCCGTGGGGCTCTTGCGTGCACCCTGTCCATGCACAGGGACAGGAACACACACCCTTGCAAAGGGTGGTGATGCTGGAGGTGTGATTTGCATACAGATTGTCTACCACAGTCTAAGTGATTAAAAATCTGCTTCTTGAATTTCCGGCTTCCTTTTTAGTGCTGCCTTAATTAAATGGTTTCACTGGCCAAAATCAAGAGCTGCTTTGGCAGACATATTCTCCTTCGGACTGTCCTAGTCACTGCAGGCAGGGTGGGCAGAATTTCCTTCTCTGGCTCCAAGCTCAGAGAGATTTTCATCAGGCACTTCAGTGCTTTGCAGGTGTTAGTCCTGCTCATTTGCTTGGCAGGCTGAGGAGCGAGCCTGGCCAGGCTGCCTTGCTGCGGGCACAGGGGCAGCGCCCTGCCACCAGCACAGCTGGAGCTCACAGGGTGACACAGGGACACGGGGCTGAGCTGAATCATCCCAGTGTCCAGCAGCGTCACCCAAGCCCTTACACAGACTGACCAAGCTCTCCTGCAGATATAATTCGCTGCTCAGTCAGGCTCCTCCTCTTCTGCTGGTCAGAAACTATCTTTAATTCCCAGCCAGGCTTGCTCCTGTTTTCAATCCATCTGTCATCTGTTAAGCCTTGTCTTTCATCTGAAATCACTCTCCTCGCTCTCGGGTGTTCATTTTCTATAAATACTCTGAAAATAACCCTACACATTCACAGCTTTTGCTTCACTGGGTAAGACAGACTCCTCTCCTTTTGGTCTGAATGCTGCCTGATACTGGTCAATTCTCACAGGTTTTATGTTAGTGGAGCTGCCTCTACATGTGGTTTACAAGCACTATATCTATCTCCTCCTGCTCAGACACCCTAAACACCATCTACATACACAATATTCTCCTCAGTTACCTTGCTGCAGGAATGCTTATTCATTTAAAACACCTGGACACAAAACTGAGTTGTTTTCAACTACTCTTTGACCAAATAAAAGGAATTCAAAACATCCCCTCTGGCTCTCAAGGAATTTGAATCAGACAGCTAAAATATTCACAGTATTTAGGTCTTCTCTTTAACATGACAACTGTTGTAGGAACATGCAAGAGGAGGACGTTTGTTTTCTTTGTCTGCCAAAATTGTGACTTAGAAGTGAATTCAGAATGTCATAGATCACTAAAGTGGCCTTTGGCTCCCTGATAATTTGTATTATAACATATTTCCAAACTCAGAAACAACAGTCTCAGGTTTCCTTTAAGCTACATGAAGCAAAAAATAAGTTCAAAACATCACTAGACAAGCCCTCTTGGTTCTATGCAATAAAATAAAACCTGCACACATCACAACCCCCCAGATAAAGAATTAAGTCCACACTGGAGCAGGAGCAGGTTCACATGACAAAGTGAATTGCTCAAAAGCAATTAAGAGATGGTTAAACAAATATTGTAAATAATCGGGTTTGTCTCCAGTTGTGTTGAGTATGGCATTCCGGAAAAATGAACTTGACAAAGTAAAAGCCACTAGAGAAAATGTAACAGTCCATCCAAGGCAAAAGAGCTGCAATACTTCAATGTGTGGCATTTTTTAACTGCTCTGTGCAAGGATAGGAGCACATGACCAGCTTTGATGCTGTGACCAGCACTGGGATGAATGAGCTTCCCCTGTGCCAGAGAGCTGGAAGGGCAGCCAAACATCCCTATGGACACCCCAACCCTCGGCAAGCTCTCTTTGCACTGCCAGGCCAGCAGTGAGGCACAGGTGGTGTTTTTGGGGGGCAAGGGAGAGCTGTGCACAGGCAGAAGCAACCAGCTCTTCACTTCTGCCTCCGTGAGCCTCAAACCACCATAGCATCAAGCACGGGGTTTTCCCTTCTGCTTTACTGGAAGGGATCAATTCAGCAGCCAATTAATTACCAGCACCTCACGCACTCTGCCAGGCATCCAGCAGGCTATTTTGAAAGCCACTGTCTTTTAAGACAAATTACTGGAGGCTGAATGTGACACCTGATGACTTGCAGCTATTTTGGTTGAGCTCTAATCTTGTTGGCCCCATTTAACGCTACCCAAGTGTTTCAGCTGACTGAAGTAATTCTGTGAATCAGTTCTCCTGGATGTGGATAAGATTATTTTTCCCCCCTTTGCCTATTTCTTCATTAAATGTTCACTGCTCTATACAAAGTCTGCATTCCGATTGAGCTATACAGTGAGGGGCTTTGTTTGTTTGTTTAAATTTTATCACATGGTTTTGATGTACACAGCTGATAGATGCTTCTTACTTTTGTAAGAATAAAATAAGGTTGTAGTTGTGTTTGCTGGGGGTTTTTTTAGGTGTCTGGAAAATGCTTGATCCCCTTTTCTCCCACATTGCATTTTCGTAGTTCTCAAAGCAAAGTGAAAGAAAGCAGCATCTCTAATAAACACTAAGTTCCCAGGTCATGACAGCACTTCTGACTAATGAGGGAAAGCTCCCATTCCAGGGTAGGAAACCAAGTGCTTGCACAGAAGAAATGACCATTCCTTTGTGCTGAACTTAGTGCAGAAGCTACTAAGAAAATCTAAAAGCAGCAGATATATCAGTTTGATGAGCAATTCAGTTGAACAAGTTTAACCACTTTATATGCAGCTTCACCTTGCCAGGAGGCACAGCAAGCAGGCACTACCACACAGCCAGCCAGGATACTTTCTCTCACGTTTTCCCTATGAAAAAGCCAGATTAGCTAGGAATGCCTTGAGAGGAGCTCATTCCATGCATGGGAAAGGCCACTCCATGTGCAGACAGAGCACTGCACAGGCAGAAAGTGGTTTTTATGCTCCTGGTACAGCATTCCAGGAGTATGCTTCCAAAAGATGTTCTAGGCATGAAGACTAACAAGGGCTTTGGACCATTCTTCTGGAGATGCCCCAGGGGAAGAGTGAGCTACTTTTTAATGAAGTCCCTTTGGAAAGGTTTTAGCATGCTCACCACACTGACCATTTGAGGGCTGAAGACACTACACAGGCCTATGGGTTTCAAGACTTCAATCCCTCCAAAGAAAAGGCAGTATTTCTGTAAGGTGTGAACTAAGCAATTAAGGATCACAAACAGCCATGTCTAGACTCTAGACTCTGGCCATGATGAGAGTACAGTGGAGAAGGAAGCACATCCAGCAAAGGAGGGGTGTTGTCTACTGATTCACATGGGAACAGACACTCCAGGGGCAGATGGAGATGCTCTGTGCCTCAACTCCCCATACCTGAGCACCAGTCACCTGTGTTGGCTTTTACATCTTTAAACCAGTCGCTGTTCTTCAGCATCAGAGGGGTGCAAAGAACATGACCCCCACAAAACCAAGAAAACCAGAAAGCAGATAAACACAAGCCCCAAACTAATGGCTTACAATTAAGCCCCATTATTTGCAAGGTCTGGATGATGATTTCTTTCTCAGCCTCTTAGTGACTGCAAGGTTCATTAAGCTGGGGACAAACCAAATTACTCCATATTTAGTTAACTGCTACTTCCAAAAGCTATGGGTATTGTGAGCAATCCTGCAAAGGACTTCCCACATCTGCATGTATGTGGGGGAAAGAGGAGACTGCTCCCTGGAGTCCCACCACCACAAAACTCAACCCTCTAGCTCCTGTGTTGCACATCAGAGCTACTCTGTGCTGCTTTCCAGCCCACTGAGGTTTTCCAACACAGGTCCAGCCTGCTGACATCCCTTGGTACTTTGCGTGCAAGTCCACTCACTTTGCTCTTCCCTTACACAGCAAAAGTGAAACGCAAGTGCAATCCAACCAAACTGATCTCTTTTTTCCCTTCCTGTCCTAGGTATTCACCACTGCACCTTCTTTATCTCCAGTATCAGAAAAACAACAGATTTTACATCTCTGCAAAGCAATAAAAATTCCAGTTTTCTGACTCAGCTTGGGCCCTGCACTAGTTAAACATTTTTTCCATTGAGGTGAGAACTGCTGCATCAAGCAAGCATTTTTATAGTGCATTGGGCAGTAAGTTATTATTGCAGCTCATATACCTATAAAGCAGACCATACACAAACATATTTATATGCACACAGAAATATATCAACAAACTCAGTTTGCAAGGCAATGCAAGAGCATTGGTGTTAGGGGTGTAAACCCAATGTCAGTGAACTGCCTTTCCTGACCAGAAGGTGAAACATTTGTATCGTTTCATAAAATATCTCCTGACTCCAGCAAACTGAAATGAGTACAAATGCAGATTTCTTATATCTACTAAATGTCCAATGCTAGTAAACAATGGTAAAAGAAAATATGCTGGAAAAGGGGCATAATATAGAGTGCAAACTGGTTTGAAATTTCAAAAGGGGTAAGTTTAAAGTATTTTCAGTTGTTTGATTCAGATATTATCTTCAGAAGAAGCAGTTCAGTACCAATTAAAGGATGGCTGCATAACCAGCAACTCACTTAAGTGATAAGGCAGTTACAACTATTTAAACAAAGGAAAATATAACCTAATTTACTGTATTATATGGAGACAGTTTTCCTAAATCTGCTTTCAGCTCCTCACAGATCATTGAGCTCGTTTTTCAAAGTTTAGCTCTAACACACCCACTGTGTGGGAAGACTTTCAAAAACAAAGCCAGTCCTTCAGCCCTGCAAAAAGCAGTCAACCTCAGCAGACAGCTGGTTTCTGTGCCCTATCCCAAGAAGGTTTGAATGGCAGAGTCCAAACCAGTGCCCTTTAACAACAGTGCACCTTTGCTATGTGAGCAGTGAATCCAGAACCAAGAGCTCATACTTTCAGCATAGAGAACACAACCTGCGCCTCTTTTTTGGCTTTCCACTAACACCAAGCAAGGTGACACCTCTCAACCCAGGCTAAGAGGCCAGTTTCCACAAAGGATACACATTGCTCCTTTATCCAGCATTTGGTGGTAGCAAAACTCAGTTTGTACCACAAGTCCTGGACCCGCAGAGGTGCCAGCCATAATTGCCGAGGCCTCAGGTTTGTGCTCCTTTTCCAGCCAGACCCAGAGAAAGGGACTCTCCTCCGAGGCCAGTCAATATTCTCACAACATGGGGCTCTCCCCAGCAAGTCAAGGCCCTCCACCCTTTAGCCCAGAAGGGGTGTAAAGCAGGAACCTACTTGACACAATGGGGAGCAGCAGGAGCCAGGTACATCCACAGCATTCGTCTCCTTCCGTGTGGCCATAGCAAGAGCACCACTTGTTACCTCACATGGTCACCACAGGGCACTGACAACAAAAAAAGAGGCAGAAGTGTAGGTTTTCACATCTCCCTCCACAGCCTCAAGATGTCTCTGAAAGCCATACATCACAGACAGGTGCTCTCTTTAAAACCCCTCCAGCGGCTGGGACGCAGCAGCTGCACACTCACAGCCTGCATCGCCCCAAGAAAGAGAGGAAACTGGGGACATATGGGCTATGGACCACAAGTGTGACCCAGAAGAATGGTGGAAACAGGGAACATGTCAGCTAGGCACTGGCCCTCACATAGCCCCAAGATACAGTGGTGCCCTGAGATTCCTGCCACACACAGAGAAGGAGGGCTTAGCAAGCACCTGAATGCTTGTTAAAGCACCTGAGCCCCTGTTAACAGTTTGTTATTCTAATTAAAAGAACCCAGAAAGCCTTGAGAAAACCAAAATATTCACATTAAAAATCAGCACAAGAAGACAGTCAGATGCTGGGCTTGCAGCTAAGCATCATCCAGGAGCAACCGTAGACTTTGAACTGCTTTGTGATAATCTTGTGATACTTTTTTTTTTTTTGTTAAAGTCCAGAGCTGTCTTAACAGAGGCTGGAGGCAGATGCAAACCGCACCAGTGAGCAAAATTTTGGCTTCTTCAACTTTACAGGCTGCTGTCATGAAACATTTTAGAGTGGAATAAGAAACCCGGTGGAGTCAGCCCCAGCCAGGTCCTTGGGCATGTACATGGTGTGTTTGGGGTTGTCCTCTTTCCCCACCCCAACATTTCTTCCCTCAAGCCACTCTAGCCCTCTCAGGTTTTTTGGGGTGGCAGTGGAACTGAAGCCTCTCTGTGAGGAAAAGCAGGAACTGCCCCAAGCTGGACTCTTCTGCTGCTGGTGTTCCGTGGAAGACTGTGGTGGCACAGGTATCCATGCTGGGGAATACTGATGCACACTAATAACACTTCTGCACTGAGGAACGTGTTGCATTAGTTTTGTCTTTGTTTCTCACCATCCAAATCAATTTTAATTAATATTCCCCAAGTGGAATCACTTTTTCCCATGGTGAAGATCTGTGACCCATCTCCCATCCTTATATCCACCCATGAGCTTCTTCCACCTATTTTGTCCCCTGTCTCATTCAGGAAGAGACTGCAGGCAGGCTGGGTGGGTGTCAGTAGCCACACCAGGTCAAATACAAATCCAGAAGGATTCTGGACCCCTATCTTCATTCTCTGATTTTCAGGCACAAAAAGAAACATTGAGGTAGAATAAACAATTTTCAATAAACAAAAGCTCATGTATGTGTCAGAAAGCAAGTTCTTGTTTTAATTGAATATGTTTCTCCATCCCCCTGACCCATTCCTCGTAGGAAACCTGAGAGTCTGGCTTTACCACATAGCTACAAAAGATGGGGGATGGAGACTTCTTTTTTTGTAATATAAAAAAATAAGCTTTTCTTGTCATCTCAGTGCTTTAGATGGGGAACCCAGCTCTACTGACTTCCTGGTCAACAGCTCTGCCCCCAGATTTCAGCTGCGGTCCCAGTACTCGCTGCAGCAAGGGATAACCCCATCCTGCTTGTCTTCCCTTCCTTTCTTGAAGAAGATACAATTTTTAGGAAAACAGAAGTTTCCTCACAAGAGCCCCTATATCTTAGGCCACTGCAACTCATCCCTGCTGGCTCCTTTGATAGCTGCTGAGTTCACCAGTCCCATCTGGGTCCTGACCCAGCACTGACAGACCCATGGGCATCCCTGTCTGCCAGCAGGATATTTCTACTCTGACATTCGACATCAATACAAACAAATGTTTTAATCACAAGTTTTATCTTTAACCTTGTTTTGGACAGATAACAGCAACGACAGCCTGTGGCATCAGTCAACATTCAGACCCAGAAAATACCCTCAGCTTTTATCACCTGCCCTCTGTATCAGGTGCTGCACATTCAGGTTGCCAGCATGAAGCTGCTGGGTTGCAGGTGTGGCACAGGTGAGGAGCTCTCATGCTTTACAGTGTCAGCCTGGCCAGCCCTTCCCTCCCCTCACAGCAGTGTCACTGCACGTGCTTTAACAGGTGCTCCCCTGGCTGGTGGGATGAGCACCCTCCTTGCAGAGATTTGTCAGCCCCTCAAGTGCCTCGAGGGGACTCTTTCCTCACTCTGCAGCACTGCATATTCAGAACAGCAAAGTTTGACTTGGGCTCTTAAACTTTGACCAGAGCTGGGACAATAAATCCAAATGAGTTCCAAATGCGCAAGAGGAATTTGCTTTAAAAAAACCCTGAATTTTTCACATACCCTTGGCTTTATCTGCAGAGCAGTCTGGAAAGTAAGACACAACCACCAGCACAAACAGGATCCCAAATATATTTGAAAAGCAAAAGAGCCTCTCTGCAGTCCAGTGATGATGTGCTTCATTTGGATCTGCTTTCCAAACACTTCCACAGCACCCCCTTCCAATCACAACATGCCACTTTGAAATGCCAGTACCACTTAGCTCCTGAGCCTATTAGACCATGAAGCAATAAACCCAGAGAAACAAAGATAACCTAGATACCTACTTTAGCAGCCAGTTGAGTAGACAGGTGTTATCCCAAGGGTTCCATTGCAAAAGCATCCTCAGATATGCCATCCCTTGACCTTTGCACAGCAGGTGGCATGAAGCTGGTCTCCAAAAGCCGTGGTGCCTTCCCAAAAGGTGCTAATATTAACTACAGCCCTTTGTTTCTTTGCACTCAAGGTTTCTCCCAGTCAGCTTTCTGGCATTTGCCAGCGTGGTGCACGCTTTACTAGGCAGATATTGAGCTGCAAATTCCTTCATACTTCTCTATCCATGGCATTCTGCAGCTAAAGCTCTAGCCAGCCAGCAGAGAAAATGCCACTTACTGCTTATTCCTGCTGCAGTTTGTTGATTTAAAACCTCTTTGTTTGCAAGCTGTAAACAAATTCTTCTTAATCTTTCAATAAAAAATGTCAATTATGCTCTCTAACAATGTAACTTCATTGTGATGAAAGAAGGCATTGCTATTGCTCTAATCGTGATAACATATCAGCTGCTTTTAGAGTCAATTCCTTTTTGTGCAAAATTTAATGACCATGCAATTATTCAAATTTCAGACTAACAGACTGAGCTTTAGACCTACCACTCTGAAAACCCTTTTTAGACTTTGCTCTGAAAACACACACTTGAAAGCAACAGAAAAGGCTCTGGAGCAGAATTTTTGAGTTCAGAACACAAAACACCTTTACAATTTCTTCAGCACAGCCAGACTCAAGCCCATATTAATCAGAGCTACTTCATTGGAGAGCCAGGGAAAGAAAACCAAATTCTCAGCACGCTATCACAGGCACTTCCCAGGCCCTTGGCTTTCATTTGGCTTCACTGGGAACTGTGTTCATGTTCAGTTTCCTCAACTCTCTCTGGTTTTCAGTGCATTTCCTGCAGAATCGCTGGCCACAGCAGATGTGCCCTTCAGGCATTTCAACTTTTTTTTTTTTTCACACGCCAGTATTTATCCCATTTGTTTCCAGAATCAGCTGCTGCTCCCAAATCAGCGTCCGTGACTTTCCGCTCTGAAGTACTCAGGACGTGCCTGCTGGGAAAGCACCTTCCTTGTTTACCTGCTCAGACCCTCTCAGACTTTCCCTCAGTGCCTTTCCACCATCCATTTTCTCCTCCTGCTGAGAGCTCCCCTTACCACCAAGCTGTCCATCACCAGCCGTTCTGCTCCATTAACCACTTCCATCCCAATCCTACTCATGCCAGAGGTGGCTGCTGCCCCAGGAGCTCAGCTCACCCCACAGGTGAGCACTGAGGGGAGTGCCTGGGCTAAGCTCAGCCCCATGGATCTCATCCCCTCCACACCTCCCTGCTCTCCAACTCTTGTGGCAACACAGAACAGCCTTTTTTTAGCTCCCAGTAGGGGCCAAGCCTGGCGGGATGAGGACAGTCCTCCACAATGGCCGGGCGGGCAGCGGTCCCAGTCCCAACAGATGGCCCAGCAGCTCTGGCCAAGCCAGCCCTACGGGAACGGGGCTTCCCAGGTGCACAGAAACCTTTGGCAAGCTGAACATCCGAGCAGCAAATTGAGAAGAACTAAAACAGCCCTCAAAAATTAAACCGAATCAATAACACCGGTGGGTCTGAGAACAGAACCCTGTTCTGAAATGCCTGAGGCTGGGAGCTACATCTCACCTCCAAGTCCACATAAAATGGATGCTAGTAAGGTAACAACCCCACTGCCTCCTCCCCACTGACAATAAACACATTAACCACTTAACTTATTTAATGCCCTTGAACAGTCCTAGTAATTAACAGCTCTTAACATTTTACACCTTGCATTGCTATCATCCCTTTTCTCCACTATTAAGACTTTAAAGTTTTTCTGCTATGCAGTAACAAATTTATGGGGAAGCTTTAACTGTTGGTGTGCCATACTCTTCACACATCTCTCCCCTATTCTCCAAACAGTGTTTCTCCTTTCCAGCAAAAGAAGAAAATAAAATATAGTGGCAGTGAAACAGACTCAGTCTCCCCCTCGTCTATTTTGTTGTTTTGTTTTGTTTTTTTAATATAGCTTTGGTTTGGTTTTCCTCTGGTTTTCACTTAGACTTTTCTAGATAAAAATAAGAATTTGGGTTGTTTTGGGAGGGTTGGGTTGTTTTAGGTTTGGGATTTTTAAGTCAGGAAAGATCAAGACTGAAAGGGCCTTCTTCCATTCCTCCCAGCAAGCTCCTGCTTGCCAAGATTCCCCAACATTTGGTTCTTCAACTCCTGCACAGGAATCCTCCCACCTGGAGCCCTTTATCCATTTTCCAGTAGCCAATTCCTTGTGCCAGTGGGAAGGGCTTTCTGGAGGAACCCATGTTTACCAGGTTTCTTACCAAATCTGTTCTCTCTTCACAGAACACAGCTTTTACTGACTCTAGAGGTGCCTGGGCTGTGCGAGGCCCCCAGACACAGAGTGCAGATGAAGTGTAATGCTGAGCAGGGATGGGGCTGGCGTCTGGAGGGTGTTAAAAAAGCACACAACAAGATCAAAATTATTTTGGCATTCCCCTCTCAGACAGACATGACCCATCATGTTTACAGCACCTTCACTGTGCACCTGCAAGGTATCAATGAGAGAAAGGAAAACTTTAATTAAAATTTTGGCGGTTTTCTATCTTGCTTTCCACATCAGCTTTACAGAGTGGATTCAGTGCTGGGACAGAGAAGATATCTGCCTTGTTTCCCTTCCTCCTTTCACCTCAACAGGCCACCTGTATACAGAAATAGGTCCGTTATATTATTATTTTATATCTATATATGTATTTATCACTTGACAAGCTACTGACTTTACAAGCCTGAGAAATGCTCTGGATAAGCCCGCAATGACAGTTCAAGGCAGTGGTGGTCCTTTCTAGAGAAACTGTAAGTTTACCTAGAGCAGGAGAACATTCACCAAGTCTCCTGTTCTCCCTGCCTCACTCCCTCTCCATCTAGCTCCTATGGTGACCTCAAACCCAAGCTCGTGCATTTCACTAAGCACAAAGAAACAAATCAAGAAAGATCAAAGAAACAATACTTTCATTTTGGTATTCCTACATTTCAGCCTCAAACTCCTTTACACTAATCTGCTTATTCCCATATAATATTGACTTCTCAAGAAGGGAAATCGTGCTAATCGGGATATCTGAAGGATTTCCACATATATTTACTTATTTTCCACCCTATATTTACTTTTGAACTTTGTCAGAGTGACAAAGGGAATATGTCACCACTGAGCTGCTACTGCATTTTCTCTTATGGGTTATGAGTCAAGGACCAGTGCTGTCCAAATCAACAGCCACCAAAATGTGTCTCTAGCTGGCAAAACAACATATTTAGGATTTTTACCCATGGAGAAAAGGTAACTGCAACCATCTACTGGAATTTCTGAAAGGTACAAACTTCATTTCCTTCTCTCAGTAATACTTCTGTCACACCTGTGATTTAAAGATCTTTCAACTTTCCAAATTACATGTGTGACCTAGATGTGAAAAAAGATGTTCATGTCTTCAAGAAGCATCAAAACAAAATGATAAATTCAATCACTAAATGTATTGACTGGAGGGAAAGCAGGCAGAAATGAAGCATCACAAAGTTATCCAAGAAGCAGTAGAAAAGTAAAAGTAGAAGAATAAAAATCTAAGATGTGAAACCAGAACAATCCCATTTTATTTTATATTGACTAAAAATGTCATGTGATGAACTGCAGCACATACTGTTCAGCACAGCATATGCTGTGTTACATTTAATAAAAGGCCTCTACTTTTATTGTGAGCTAGGGCTTTAAACTGAATCACCACACACGATGGTACAGATGGCAGAGAAGTGTTGTGCTTCAGCAGTTTAATATCTGTACGAGGGAGATTGCAAGTTTGCACCAGTGGCTGAGTTTCCACATGTTGACACAATCAGGAACTGGATGCTGCATCATCACCCAGATGGAGAACGCCGAAGCATTGCGTGCTCATGGGATGTCTGCAGAACCACAGGTGAAGTTTGGATCCCTGGTAAAATCCCACAGTGGTCAATCCTGCCCCTCTCCAGGGCTGCCCAGCGAAGCTTTGCTCACTCCTTCACGGACAGCAGCTGCCCTCCCAGCTCAGATGCCATCTCTATCCCTGCCCAGATGTGTATGGGGCCGTGTGGGAGCTGCCTGGCCGCAGAGCACAGGCAGGAGCACGCCTTGCCTGGGCCCCAGGGACCTCAGCAAGAGCCACTGAGCACTTTGTGAGCAGTTTCAGGTCCATGTGATCGGATTCCATGACACCCACAGACTCACTGGAAAAAAAAAAAAGTGCACATGCAAAAAAAATTATAGTGTGGGCCTAATTTACTGCAGAAAAAGGAATAACTGCAGCTGAGGTGTAAACTGACTTTGTGTGATTATTTCATTTCCTAAAAAGAAATATCAAAGCAAGATAGGATTTCTTTCTAAATATGAAGGATTTACCTTGTTTTGTTACTGATTTGCATTCCAATTGTGCAGAACAGGCTTTAGAATAAAAGTACAAAAGGTGTTCTGCACCATACTCACGTGGCCATCCTAGGGCAAGACTGCATCACCTCATTCCAGATGTACAGGGACATACTTCATTCACAGGTGCACTTTTGCAGATTAGCAGAATCCACTCCCCCAAAAAGGCCCAAAACCACACAGATAATACAAGATTTCAGGTGCTAAATCCCTGTTTCTCCCTTTGGGACCTAAGACAGCCTAGAAGAGCTATTCTAGACTCCACATAGACTCAATATCTGATTTTTTTTTTTTCCTACTACACCCAGCCCCTCCAAATTTAACCTGTTCATCATCAGCAACAAACTTCAATTCCAGATAACTGCCCCTACTGCATAGGAAGCTTTGGTTTCTGTAGCTCTTTGGATTCTATGGAAACATACAGAAAAAGTAAAATACTACATTTCTTGACAAAAGGAAAAGAACATTAAATGTAATATGAGTTCACAACTTGTCTCTTCTCAACTGCTTGGTACAGTGAGCTCGGCACCATGAGGAATTCCTTCAAAAGTTAAAATTATTTGCAAGTATCTTCTACCCATCCAGTAACTCCAACACAGACACAGAGTTGTTGACTTTTTTTTTTTTAAACTACAAAACAGTAAAAGTCTGTAGCTTCCAATTTTGAATTTGTGATTTCTAAATTTAAACCCAGCAGCAGCCTTGTTACAGATTATTACATAAACCCAACTGCTTATCCCCCTGCACCACAGTTACTTTTGACCTAACTAGGCTTAAAGCACATTTCTTGGCCCCACTTTCTGCTGTCAGCCCACAAGGAAGCAAATACCCACAAAGAGAGGATTAAAAGAGATACAGGAATACTTGAGAACAGAGAACAGGCAGGACACAGATTTGCTGCTTCTCTGTACCATATTGTTGTTTTGGTTTGTTCTGGGTAATCAGGTCAGAGACATTTGGTCACATTTGGTCATGAGCTCTATCCACAAACTGCCTTTGCAATCACTGAAGTGCTGCTGAGTACTCTTACTGATTTAGATTTAAAGAAAGGTTTAGGTTTAAAGATTTAGGTTTTAAGAAAGCTCCCACTTGCCTGCATGTTCTTCCCACAACTCAGAAGATGCACTAGACAGAGAAGCAAAGGCTCACAACACCACAGATTTGTTTACAAACAGACTACAAACAGACAGAGCAGCAGGCAACAGAAAATGAAAACCAAGGATAAACTGCTTTGCACAAAATGGAAACAATTCTCTCAAGAACATGCAAGAAGATAACAGAGGGAAAACAAAGAGGAGACTTTCAGAAATTCAGGTGATTTTTTTCCTTCTACACAGCTATTTTGGTGGCCTGTTTGATACCCTCCATGTAGCCCTGAGACAGATCCTGCAGACTCTGTAGCTCTTTCCACATTCTCTCTTTCCTTCAGTATCAAAAGAATCAGTCGAAGTCAGAATCCATCCAGCACTGGTTTAGCTTTATGTGACTCCGATGCACTGACATATTTTGACACAAAGATATTCTATGGAATCACACATTTCTCCTTTACATTCATCTATTAAACACGCCTCCTGCAGTCAGGGAAGTATTGCATTACACTTGCAACCAGTGCAGCAGCGGGGGGAGCATCACTGACCAAAGTCCATTGATTTATTTCACCTGCAAATTTATTGTAGAACCTCGGAAGCATTGAACAAATATGTCCACTAGACAAGATGCAACATCAGAATCTCAATATTCTTTGAGCCAGGCCAAGACAAAACTAAGCAAACAAATCCTAATAAACTGGTAATAAACTCAGTTATGGTGCAGTAGCTTAATTAAGATGTTGTAAAATGACACATTTGGGTTGATTTTGTTTGTTTTGCTTTCACTCTCCCATGTGCATTAGAGATGCATTGCAGGAAGTACAGAACTGAGTAGACTGAGGTATGCCAAGACATAATGCCAGTGGGGAGCAGAAACACCTAATCCAAGTTATCAAAGGACAAAAATCCACAATCCTGGTTCATCAAAACCAGCTGCTCCCCAAAGAAAGGTACCTGTGTACTGGTGTCTGGCAAAGCTATCTTGAACCACCACTCAGCAAATCCCTACTGCACATGCCTGGCAGTGCTGAAATTACTTGACCGCTCATTTCTACTTCTGTCCAACATTATGCAATCTTTTTGCAACTGCAGTAATGAGGGCAGCTCCCTTCCCACTTCCATCTTCAGAAAGCATGAAAGTCACATCACACTGAGGTGCCAATTCCTTCACTGTTTCCTGGAGGACCCTAGAAAAACTGAAAAGGAAGGGAGAGAAGAACAGAACATTTTAGCAGCTGCTTTCTGATCTGAGATCTTTGTTTTACCTATAAGCAAGGAACCTCAGCCATTGCTTTCTTTTGCCTTTTCTCCTATTCATGAAAGATACAAATAGCTGTACACAATCAGATTCTAATTTTTATTTCTCCATTTGAATCTTGTTCAGCATGGTGCCACATACTGCCCACATCTTCAGAGATCATGAAGGAGGTTCTCTTCTCCCAACTCAATGCATCTATTTCTAGGCCTTGCTCTTGGAATACTGACCCAACTCCAAAAGCTTAAGACAGCTTTCCATCTGGGAGACTCAGATATTGTAGAAATCTGCCAAAACACTGGAAAGTATTAGGTTCACTCAACATCCCAGAGAAAAGAGCCTCCCAGTGGTAACTGGAGCTGACATTACAATTTTTGATCCTATGGCTAAGAGAGGGAAATTACAAAATGCAGGGAGATGTGTTAGATCCTTACCCCCTCTCAGGTTTTTAACCATCTCAGCAGAAAGCTGGAACAGCTTGGTTTGTTTTCACAGTGAAAACAGGCAAACAGCAAAGGGAAGGGGTACCAAGGCACTCACTGTGGGTGGAGCTTGTACAGAGTCCCATCTACTCCAACAGTGATCTGCAAGCGCTCCACACCTCTGTTCTCCCTCTTCTTCTCCACAATAGCAGCCAGCCCAGCCCCACAGAGCTGGGCAGCTCTTCTTGAAACAGCTCCACACACCTCCTTGACAATGCTGCTGTCGTCACAGGTGCTGTCCAGGCCCAGCTGCTGCAGGATGCGCCGCACTTGGAGCAGGGCGAGCCGGTCACTGCACACAGGGAGGCACATGGAGCGCGAGTTAGGGAAAGCTCCAGCACCTGAGACAGGTGGGAGTCAAAGGAAATGGGACCACTTCAGCTCTAACACTCTCCAGCTCTTTTAAGGCTGATTTCTGTCTGAATTCAGATTGAAACGCTGCTGCTGCCATGCCCTTTGCCATTTTAGGCTGCATCTCCAGAAGGCACAAACAGCAGTCATTCATCTAACTCTCCAAGTCATGAGGGAGCAGAGCCAGACCAGCCACATGACTCTTACTTTAGATCTCAAGGCTGAGACACTCTTTTCAAGGCTTTCCACAGCAGAAAGAGTTTCAAATAGCCTAGAGACCACTGCACTCATGCACAGATACATAGGTATGCACATATTCATGTATCACTGACTTCTTATTTTCTTAAATAAGTACTATTTTAAGTCCCACCAGAAACATTTAGCTTGATGGCTAAGGCATCCGAGATAACCCAGTTGTGTGGACAGGAAATGATAATTCGTATAATTACAAAAATAATTCTGTAACTCTCCCAGTTTCTCATTTTTAACTTTTATTCTGGAGGTGGGAAATGCACAAAGAAGAAAACAATAACTGACTTAATTGACTTCTTGAAGGAAAGGGCTCCACACACTTACAAAACACTGTTTTCTAGGTGTCCCAGAAGACTTTAAGGATTTAAACCATGTAAATCTAACAACTTTACCTTTCAATCTGAGACAGGAATTTTGTTTCAAATATGCCTCTTTTCCTGAGTGATTCTGAAATGTGTCCTCTGAACAGCAGCCCTTGTTTAGTTAAGTCAATCAAAATCTGCCTTACTATTTCACCTAGGTACATTCCACTGGTCATTTTTTCATACCTGTTGGGTCAAAAGAGGAATAAAAATGTTCATTTAAAGAGATGGCTCTGTTTAGCATGAGTGGTATGTACATGCCCCATGAACTCCAAAAAAAGCATTGCAAGCTTGCAGAGCAATAGCAATTAAACTCCATTTTCAATCATCAAAAATCTGTTGAAGTGACTTCACATGCAAACATTATTTACAATACATTTATCTACGCCAAATGGTAACAGAAGTAGAAAATCCCTTGCATATTAAACAGAATATAGTGTTAAGGCCAGAGTCCAGACTGAATTGAAACTCCTCCCTGTCCCCCATGCATTCACCAGTGAGTCACACCTAATCAATACTGTCTTTACACAAAAAAAAACCAGCTAAGTTCAGCTTATGGTCTTGCTTGGGTTGTATTTTGCCTTTGAAAAATCACTCTAAGAGGAGGGACAAAACATGATCTAGACTTTGCAGGGAAATCTTAAAAGCTGCACTGTTTGGTAACCTTTAAGATGAAAACAGTGCTGTGGTAACAATGTATGTCTTTGGTGTCTTTGGGTTTTTTGGGTTTTTTTTTTTTTTTTGATATCTAGGTTACTTACCAACCAACAAAAAAAATGCAATATTAAAATTTCATTTCTGATTATTCATTTATTAAGCATATTTTAAAAAGCAGACAGTGTCTCTTGAAGACTGACTTCATCAGGCTCTTGGCATCAGGACCATCATGTTTACCTCTGTTTCCCTGGGTTTAGTGAGCCTTCATCTACTTCTCTATCATATTTTGTTCTGATGTGGTCAATGCAGCCATTGTCACCAAATGCTCCCCATTCTGTATTAATGCACATTTTTCCTTCATTCCCTTCCACTATTTCTATGTTTTTCATGTCCTCCATGTAGCAAACATTGCTGCCTGTTCCTACAAGGAAAGGAATGACAAGACTGGAAAAGTGAAGCAGCACCAGAAACTTATGGAAGATGTTTGCAGTGTTCATCTTAAAGTTCTCTTGGCCATATCTCAAATTTCAAGGTCCCTTCCAACACAGGCCATTCTATGATTCTATGCTTAAATATATTTCTGGAGCAAAACTTGGAGGAACCTACTGGGGGAATCATCTAAAAAGCCCGACAATAATTCATTCAGATTTTAAAATATATTTGCTTGTTCCACGGTCTATGACCTGGCTATACAGTAATTATGAATACACTTGTCAAAACAAGAATTCATGCTCTATCTTCTTGTATTCTTTTACCCTGCATACACTTGTTAGGCAACACCAGAGATATGATCAAAAGTCTAACAGGTTCGGGAACTTACCTGCTACAGATGTTGTGAAGTTTCCTGCTGAATACCACACAAACCTGCCAAGAACCCCAAGCAACTAATAACACCAGATATCAAACTCAAATAAAAGGTGCTGGTTTACAGATCCCAAAGCCCAGCTCTACATAGGTGCTTCCTTCTCACAGTGGTCACCTGACCACCACTGTACCTGCAATAAGGCCAATCTCACAGTTTGGATCCTCATACCCACAAGTCATCATGGTCCCAACAGTGTCATTCACCACTGCTACAATATCCAAGTCGAACTCCTAAAACACAAGTCACCATCAGTAGTGGAATGCCAGAGGAAGAGTGGGGGTGCATTAAATACACCAAAATGAGCAGAAAAAAACAGCTCACATTTCTTCTCCTGATGGCCTCTCTTAGCATATCAACAACATCTTCCCCCTCACAGTCTGTTGCCTTGAATCCTTTTGTCCATCCCACAAGTGTTCCCTGAAACAGAAGAGAAAGGAAGTCATAAGCGAAGACAAAGAGTAGACTGTACATTGCAAGCATCAGCTTTTTCTTGCCTCCCACCCCAATGCCTTTTTTTTTTCCAAACAACATATTTCCTTGGACAGGTTACTGTGGGTTTCTAGTGCAGGCTGTGCACGTGTATCTTTGTTACTCAGTTGCTGATGGTAGTGGCTCCAAGTTTACTCAGCTATTTATCAAGGCACTGCATTCAGTACCTTCTAAATCTCATTTGGAAAATACTTTTGCCATAGATCAAACACCCATCAAACATTAAGAAACATCTACTGTTAATTTTTGGGTTGTTTACTGAAGGACATTTGGTATGATCCCACAACTTCAGGCAACACTAATTTGTTTCTTTTCAGACAATGACGTGGCCTGACAGAAGTTGATTTCCAGGTTACATGAAGTAATTAGCTTTACACTTCTTAAATGGCTCTGGACTGTCTGTCCAAGAAAAAAAGAAAAAAGAAGACAACTGGGAGAAAAAGCTGCAGTTAAGAAACACCCTCAAGTTGTAGCAACAATAAAAGACCAAACATAGAGAGCAACATATTATGGGACCCTAACACAGATGTGTCTCACTCACTTTGCCACCAATACTGTGGAATTTGCTTCCTAATCATTTGCCAAGATCTAAATGCTATACTGTGGGTTTAGAAGGCATATGAATTCATGTCTCCACAAAAAGACAAGTCCTATTGCTATACTGTGAACAGCAAGCTGAAAATTGAGACAGAGCAGAGTAGCTTCCAGGCTTAGAAGCTATTGTGAATCCCTCCAGGACATAAAAACATACAACAAAATAGCAGTCTCTCATTTCCCCAATATCCCACACATTTGACTAGAACTAAGCAGCACAACATCCCCTGGCCCTCATGGAAATTCATAAAGATAATATTTTCTTACATAAGATCTGGAAAGATAAAAGACATGATATCTGTCAAAAAGCCAACTCTTCCAGGCTGAACAAGTAAGTTCAGGTCTGTCCTCTAACACTCAACAAAAAGAAGCCAACCTAGTGCAGAAGTTACACAGTCAGAGCTGTGCAGCACAGCTTGGAAAACAACCTGGGATTGTAGCTGAGCAAGCAGAAGGAGCCATTTGTTATCTCTTGCCATTGAAGAGTTAAGGCAGCATAAGGAGATTCCTGTGTTATCAAAAATATGCACTTCATTTTGCTGTCATGAGGGCTTAATCTTTATAACAGTTCATGTCCACCACTTACCAGAGACAAGAAGTGAAAGTTCTGCCTCCCATAGGCAGATGGATAACATGGGATGATAACTTTCTCATGAAACACAACTAATTTGCAAAGTAAAGTAATAAATTCTCCAAACCAACAAGTCACCCTTGCCCAAAATGATGTCATTTACCAAGCAGATGCAGAGCTGCCATCTGATCATTCTGTGCTGCAGTTCTTACCTTGTCAATGCTGGCTTGCCTGCAGGGGAAGGAGAAGGTGAAGCCCAGAGGAAGCCGAGCACCTTTAATCCCCATATACTCCAGAAAGTCTGCTATGCACTGGACAATATGGTCAAAGAGCTGGAAGGAAAGAAGAAGCATATAAATCTCACAAGTAATCCATACAATGGGCCTTGGCTGGATCAGTTAAACTTTCATTTAAGATTACCTCTTCTCCTGTCCCTTCCATGATCTCCAAAGGAATGGCAAAGATTTTGTTATACATTTGCACTGACCTTCTTCTCCCGCTTTTGATTTTGACCAGCAGAACCCTGAAATTTGTGCCACCAAGATCAAGGGCAAGGAACTTTCCTTTCTCTGAAGGAGAAGAAAGGTGTTTCATTTTGGTACTACTCATAGCACGTTTGCCAGTCAGAACAACATACCGATGACAGCACACTGTTCCCTATGGCATTTATCCCATCAAGTCTACTAGCACGGGGCTGAAGATAACAGATAACATAGCAGGAAGCACCGGTTTGACAACATAAATCTCCCTGGCATGTGCCAGATTAATTAGCATATTCCCTCCCCCCCAAAAAAAACAGACAAGCAACTTTCCTGAACCACCTCCACGTGATCAGGAACTGACTTTACCTGTTCCATCTGGCATCCCACGGACGTACGTGGGCAGCATCTTCACTGTGGCGTTGGCCTGCGTCTCTCTCTTCAGCCCGTATTCCAGCTCAGCCCTCATTTTGTCCCTCACTTGGCGGAGGGTGCCCAGGGGCAGCAGGAAGAGCGCGAGCGTGGCGTCGAGGCACCGGCGCTGGCTGGCCAGCCTGAGCGCCACCGCCGTGACCAGCGCGGCCCCACGGCCGCTGCCGCTCTCCGACAGCAGGAACCGCACGTCGCACGTGGGCACCAGCCTCCTCACCACCTGGTGCAGGCGTTTGGCGTATCTGGCGGGGACAGAGAGTTCCTTTAGGCTCTCACAGGCCTTTCAGGCATGGTTTACTTCATCTCAGCCTGCAATCAGACCTCCAGCCGGATTGGGAGAATAGCTGGAGAAAGCTTCAGGTTTGGCAAAGCACAGGTTCAAAACCAGGGAAGTATTGGAGGGAGAAAGAAAGAAAAGAAAAAACCCACAGTGAACTGCAAGTGTCCTAGAGGCCCAGGAATCACTTGAGAAATCAACTGCATTTCCTCTGACACCATTATTCCAGGTGTCATGTTTTTCCCACCCCACTCCAAATTCTAAAGCTCCTGGGACAGCTTTGCAATAACTAAGCCAGTTAGATCTCACCCCACAGCTGAAGCAAAACTGGCAGTTCTCTGAAAAGCCACACACACATGCAGATGGAGGCTCTCAGCAACAACAACATGTGGCCAGCAATTATCAAATCCTCTTTAGTTACTCACTTGGGGTGGGTTTTATAGAGTCCCCCATCAATCCCAACAGTGGTTCGCATCCTCAGCAGCTTTTTATTCTCCCTGAGCCGAGTCAGGATGGCTGCCAAGGCAGCGGCACAGAGGTTGGCTGAGCGGAAGGAAACAATGGTGCAGACATGCTGAACAGCAACACAGTCCTCCTCAGAGGGAAACAGGTTCAGCTCTGTAAGGATCTCTTTTGTATTGCTCAGACCTTCCTTGTACCTAACCCCCCAAAAAAGAATACATCACCAAATGCAAAAACATATAAATCAATACCTTGGCTCAAAAAGAAGTGAGAGGAGACCATGATACAGCCTATCAGACAGCACCATAATTGGTTCCCACAAACCAGTAATGGGTTTCCCACAGCATTCCCAGAAGTACCCAGGGAAGAGAGGCTGCTTCCTGGCATTCAGCATTTGGTGAGACCAATCCACTTGTCAAGAAGAGAACGGCATAAAACAGTCCAAAAAAGGGGAGCACAAGAACGGATATACAGCTTCACTCAATACAACAAATAATTCCTGGAGTGACAATGAGGACCAGGATTCCTCTTCAAAACAAGAGAATCCAAGTTTTCCATGCAGTCATCCATTAGCTGATCTATAATCTGTACTACATCTCCACAGTCCCAGTACTCCCACATCAGAGAGGCTGAAAACTGCAGCAATCATCCCACACACTACGTCTCCAGAGAGGTTATTTAAACAACCTGCATCTGGGATGTTTACCAATACACTTGCTACTGTGGTACTTTGCTAAAACTGTTTTACAGCAATTCCTACTTACAGAAAGGTCAACTTTTCTCCCAGGCAAAAGCAAAATCAAGTTGAACAATTCAGGATTGTTCCTAGCACTCACAGATTTTAACTACACTTTCCTTATCACTGCTATGCTACTGAAAGACTAACTTTGAGAGTGGCTGCTCTCAAAGAGCATATTACAAGTTCTTACTTTTCCATTGCAGACACGTGTTTCATTTCAATCTTGCCCTTAGTAAGCAGAGCTGTTGACACTTTCCCATTGAAGAGCAGACCTTCCTTTGTCATTTTTAAGACAATGAGTCTTACAAGTTCCCCCAAATACAGGCTGCTGATCATCTTCTCAAACCTGGAATGGAGCACAGGAAAGATTTCAGGTGTTCACCAGCTCTTCTCTTTAGCCCTCCACAGTATCATACCAGAGCAACCACCTGGTTTTAACAACGCACGAGCAACTGCAGCAGCAATCCCTTGGCCTGAAGCAGGGAGGTGTGAAAGGTACTCACCCTTCCCAGAAGGGAAAGATCTGGATTAGACAGAACCAGCGTCAAGTCATCTCAGGTTCAGTTAAGACAATTGCTGTTCCAAAGGGGCTCTTGGCAAACACTGGAAAAGCACTCTGAGAACTCGGACTGCAAGTCAGTCAGGGAATCACTTACAATTGTTTTCCAGGATTGAGAGATCCCAGATCCAGCTCCCGATCAAACTCTGTGCGGAGGTCATCCAAAGCACCATCATCTCCAAAGGCCCCCCACTCTGTGTTAATGCACATCCTCCCTTCATCCCCTTCCACCAGGCTGATGTGCCTCATCTCCTCCATGTAGCATGCATTGGTGCCAGTCCCTGTGGGTATTGGACAACCTACTGTTTGTTCAAGTCCTCGTGTTTGGGAGTAAGTCAGTGTATTGTCTTGGGAAGAAAATACAAACACATAACCCTGTGACACTGGATGCTAATATAGGCCACCTGCACCTGGGAAATCACCATTTTACCATGAATGAAAAAACCTGAAATTATTCTAAGGTTTGACTTTTTTAAAAAGATTTTTTTCTTTTTCAAATGTCGTTCTGTGTGCCTAATAAAAGGCATCATAGTGCATGAAATGGAGAAACTGTGGAAAGCATAGCTGGTACTAACTACCAGACGTGAGGGGAATTCAGCTTCCTCTGGACAGACACAGTAATTTTCTATACAGTCAGCAGAAAAGTTTAGTATGCTGGTCACAACTGAGCCCAGACAAAATGGGGACTGTGGTATTTGATGGCAGTGTGATCAGCATAAAAACAGCTGCTTTACAGAAGGCAGCCAGGCTTGAAAATCCAACCATTGTTTTTTCCATTTTCTTTCCTGTGTTGTGAAACTCCCTCCCACTTCAGATTTGTAGTAATTCAACAAATGAGAGGGAAAAAACCCTTCATGGTGACCAGAAAAAATTACCAATTATGAGTCCAACTTCACAGCGCTGGTCATCATATCCACAAGTCATCATGGTTCCCACCGTGTCATTGACCAGTGCCAAAACATCAACATCTATGTCCTAATAGCAAAAAAATGAGTGATTAACAGGGAAGAAAGCTCAGAAAGCCCCCTCTGTGATAAAGCAGTGGCATGCAGACATATTCCCTGGGTTGCACTTTGAAGGCCTCATTCAGGAAAACTCCTTGGTTGAAAAGACACTACTTCCTTTTACAACACTTTTCCCACAACCCTGTAACATTCTCAAGTGTCTCACCAGCCTCTTTGCTTGAAGGATTTGTTTTTCCCCAATCCCACCCCATTTGCCAGAAAAGTGACATGTTGTTGGTGTGAATGTTGTGATACTGTGCTTACAGGCTGTGTGAAAGGATAACATCCTTCCAGCTGAGCAGAGCCCACCAAATGGGACAGAAAACACACATAAATACAGCTATGGCTGTGCAGCAACACCACACTCAAATAGAAAGTCCTTCAATCAAGGCTGTGCAGTTTCCTCTTTACTGTGAAGTCATCAAGATATGGAAAGTGCTTTGCATTTCTTAGCTGGTGTTACCAATATGAAAAGCAAGGTTTTCCAAAATATTAAAACACAGTGTTATTCAAAAGCCTTATGCTAGTCCAAGCACGGATTTTATCATGTCTTACTGCTTACCTTAAAAATGGCAATCAGTGGCTCCATCTTACAGACTGAAGTGGACAGGTAAGCCCTGGTAAAGTTAGGTGTGCCAATTTGAGATGACAGTTTTCCCCTACCAACCTTAATCCCACAAGCCAGGCTGTGAAACACAGTGTGTGAAATTATTGAGTGTTTTATATCTCTCTCAGTAGTTCCACAAGAGATTCCCTTGGGCTGAGACAGTGGGGCCACACCAGAGAGCTGTCACAGCCAGCCCGGGTTATCAGCATCAGCTGCCCTTGTGTTACTGAATTACAGCTGCAAGGGAGATCCAGATCTACCAGATGGACAGGCATGCTGGGCACTTACTACTGACCATCCCTGGAGGATGTCTGACAACTCTCCAAAGAACCCACACACCAAGAGCTGATTTCCCAGGAGAACGTTCTGAGGCCGCGCGGGTTCAGCTCCTGCAGGTACAGAACTTGCCTTATGCTTCTGGAGGGCCTTGCGCAGACAGCTGACCACATCTGTGTCCTGAACTCCTCGGACCCTGAAGTGTTTTGTCCACGCAAGAAGAACCCCCTGAAAAGTAACAGTGCAGTGACCCAAAAGCAGATAGAGTTTAGCACACAAACCACAAAGCCAGTCATGACTGGAGTGTGTGGAGACATCCACTATTAAAACTGAGCCTAAATAAGTCAGAGTAGAACATCTTACCTTGGGGTGCCTGTCAGTACCAACACAACCAAAAAGGTACAGTCATAAAGTCCCAATTCTGTACATGTTTCTCTCTGTGCTTCATTTAAAGCACATGTGGCTTGCCTATGGTGATCACAGTCTAATAGCATTAAGCAAAAAGCATTTGCAGAACTGGAGCCCAAAGCACAGACCACTAGAAATAAGAGAGGCTAGAATGAGAGAACACAAAATAATTGCAACCAGCCTTTCCCCAAGAGACGTCTCAAGCAGCTCAGCTACAGGTATTTCCTATTCAGAATCAATTGTACATAAAAAAAAACCTGAGAGTGATTAAAAAAATAAAGATGCTTCAAGACACAAAAGTACATGTCTGTTTCTAACAATGTTAATACAGGGGCACACGGTTCCTGTGGAATTGGGTACTGATTGAGCAATAGAATAGCTTTAGCTTAAAGATCATGCTGCTTTGAGATGAGAAATTAATCACTGAAGGATAGTCAAGTCTAGTTAAATACTAAAAGCCATCCATGCCTTCTTCAGAGAGCTATGTAAACATGACCCCACATAAAAGCCACAGGGTAACACCCACATTCAACAGCTTCTCCAGATTCTGCAAGGAGCCCAGCTTGACAAGAGTATTTCTTTCTGCATCTTACCTCTTCCAATTTGGTCTGTTTGCATGGAAAAGAAAATGTAAAGCCAAGAGGTAACTTCTTATGCTCCAGGTTTCTGGTCTCCATGAAGTCTGACAGACGATCAGCAATGTAATCAAAGAGCTGCACAAAAAGAGAGGACAGTTGAGCTGTGTCCTGCAGGCAGGCGCTCCAGCACAGCAGCAGCCCAGCAGTGCCCTACCTCGGCTCCGTTCCCCTCTGTGACCTCCTTGGGTGTGGGGTAAAACTTGCTCTCCTGCTGGCTGCTCTGCTTCCCATCATCAAACACCTTCACGTGGTGGGCACGAAACTGGGAGCCACCCAGGTCGACAGCAAGGAAGTCACCCTTCTCTGCAACACAAGTGGGCAACCATCACTGGGGATGGCCACAAAGCGTGGCTCAGGTGCCATGCTGATGGCCACAGCCCAGGGCCCTCCCTCACCACAGCCACAGGCTCTCCTGCTCCATCATGGCAGATCCTATGGGCCTGGAAGCATCACAAAGACTGAAAGTTGGAAACCCTTAGCAAGGCTATCAGATCTCTCCTTTTAGCCTGCTATGTAATAGCTAGTTCAAGTTTTATTTGGCAGTTTGGGTTTGTTCACCCTGCTCCTTCCACAGCAGCATATTTTCAAGCTGCAGAAGGATGAGCTTTTCAGCAAAAAAGGCCCAAAGCAACTGCAAAGCCAACTAGAGCACACCGGGGCTGCAAAACCATCACCTGAAATGTGGGACAATCAGAATGTGAGATCATTACCTGTATCCAGTAGAGGATGCAGGATTTGCAGGCATATGTTAAGACTCAGCTTTAGTGCAGAAGTCAAATTCCAAGTGGGGCAAAGCTAATTTGCTACTCAACACAATCCTTGGTGTGTTTTGGTGTTTTGGTGTTTCTGTGAAAGTACCATTTTGTTTCACAGGCTTGCTCAGACACGTACATCTCCAGCAGCAAACCTCAGATGGAAGGACAGTTTAGCCTCGCTGCTACAATAAAAAAATTGTTTCTCCTTTACACAGGAAAATGCCCTTCCCAAAAGGAAAACACAGTGGTAAGTGCCTAGCCTTGCATGACCTTTGTTCCACACTCCAAACATTATTAAATCTGGTTCTGAAAGGGAAGGAAACAGGAAATTCTACCTGTAATATCAAATGTCAAATGTCAGCTATCGAAGGTGAGAAGGCAGATTGGGTTACTCAGTAAACTGTGACATCAGATCATTAGATCATTAATCAGTAGATCATTAATCCCTAAACAATAAAAAACTGAAGATGCTCTATATGAGTAATTTCAATAAGCAACACTGAGGGCACCAAAAAAAATCTCAAAGTTAATTGTTATTGCAAAGGGGGAATAACCATCCAAGTTTGAGCTGTTTAAACCTGCTGGAAGTTTTAACCTGTCTGGAAGCAAAATAACCAACAAGGATTTTTCAAGAGAGCAAAAACAGAAAAATCAATGTGAGACTTAGAGTAGGCAGTGTGTCAATAAGGTGTATTGTTGCTGCAGCATGTCCTTGACACATAGGAAAGGCTATGCAGGCCAGGAGAGCACCATCCAACCTTGTCTTTGAGGAACATCAACTCTTCCAACACTGATGACACTCCATGCAATTTTCCAAGTCTCCTGGCCTTAGGGGCTCCCTGCTGTTCCAGGACAGTATCAGAGACCCGTGAGACCTCAGGACCAGTGACTGTCACTGAGATTGCAAGGGTTAAGAAAGCACTTCTTTCTCTTTGACAAAGCTAGCAGCAAAGGAAGAGTGCCCCCTTGCATCCAGTCAGTTTGTGTATAATTTCTCTCAGACATGCCTCATTTCAAGGAACTTGCCTTCAAATACCTTCTTTTTGCCATTAAAGCTGTTATTCCTCATTTAACTGCAGGGAAATTACCATCAGAAGGAATAAAGTCATGTGGAAGGGTACAAAGCTAGCATTTCAGTTTTCTGCACAGCTAGTTTGCACCGAGTACTGATCTAGGCAAGACAGAGAATCCTGCAAATTAACAAATTAACTTGGGTAAACCTGGGGAAAATGTAATTTTCTGTCAGGCTGCACTACCAGGAGCCAGCTGAGGAGTTATTTTGGATGTGCATAATTCTCCAAACAAGATGAGCTTTTAGTTCCTATCTTATGTCACATCCTCCCAGAGGACACTACTGCACTTTCTCTGTTCAAGTCTCAACTGAAGAAGCAGAACAGTTTCCTGGTAGACCACATACAGAAGCAGATTTTCCCAGTGGAGAAGGCAAGGAAAAACAGAAGGGATCACTTTTTGGAGAATTAGAAAAAGCAGTGCAGAATTTGGGGATCACAGCTCTGAGGATGCCATGTTGCTGTCACTTGGCAATTTGAGGGTTTCCCTGCAGCATCCTGCCCTCCCTGTAGCTCCAAGAAGGCCAGGCCACACATCCCACAGCCACAGTGACACTGCACTGCAGGCTCTGAGCTGTAGAGGCTGCCCTTGCCATGTCCAGCCACAGCACCTACAGCAAGGTCTGCACTAAGAACAGATGGGAGAAGCTGCTCCTGAGCACTTAGTAGGTTCTTTCCTCAAACAAGCAGCTCTAGGTCAAAATCCACCTGGAGCAAGGAAAAAACCACTCTGCCACTACTCCCCCAGGCTCAACATACACACGTGCTTTCTCAGCAAGATAGGCAGTAACCCAGAGCCACTGGCTGCCCTGTGTCTGTGCTGTGCCATTCTGGAGCACTGGCAGCAACTCATCTGCTAAAGCAGCAGGGCTGCGTGGGGCAGGGACTCACCGGAGCCATCAGGCAGCGAGCGCACGAACGACGGCAGCATTTTCACTGCTGCCATGGGGTTTGTGTCTCTGCCCAGGCCCTTCACCATCTCGGCCTCGAATCGAGCCTTCACATCCAGCAAGACATCGTCGGAGAGGCGCAGGTGGTACAGGTACCTGTCAACCTGCAAAGATGGAAGGGGTCACTCAGAGGCATGCAGGCTCCTTGGTGCTCAGCAGCTGCTGATTGTTCATTTCATTTTCGACCTCAGCACCTAAGTTCTCATGACTGTCAGGGCAAGCAAGCTCCAGGTCATCATCAGGACATTCACTCTTCTAAAAAAACTTTGTTTTGCAAATGTTTAACGCAGCCTTGGTGAATTACTGCCCAAAAGTTGGCCATCTTTTCTGAAGGCTCAGTAACTTGACAATCTATGTAAGCCCATGAGACCTGCTTGAGATGCTGAGAAGCTGTTTTCACACACCATCCTCTCCTGCTATAGGTGTAATGAGCTAGAACTGCAAAGTATCTCGATCTGGTGAGAATTTGACCTCTCTGAGGCAGGTCCAGAAAATGCCATCAGTACTCAAGCGTGGCAGCCACAACCCAAAAACATCTATTCAGCTACTGCTTCACTCCACAGACAATTAACTTTGTTGGCATGCCAGGCTGGAACTCAAAGCTTTTTTCTCACTCCAGCTCCGCTCTCCATTCTCTTGTGATTCTAGGATTACATCTAAAACACATTTTTGGGTGCAATCAATACCCTTTGTTAAAGGTCTGTAACTCACACAATGCACATCAAAATAGAAGCCAGGTGAATATAAAAGAATTCAAAAGTATCCATGAAGCAGCTCATTCAGATGAACTGGCAGAGAAGCTAATCAGTGTTTATGAACAGCTTCATCAGGGAAAGTGAAAGGTTTTTTCCTTAAGGGCCACGCACTGCTGGGACTGACACATACCTGCAGGGCTGTAAGTAGCATGGCCTAGAAACTACATAGCTGGGTACAACAAAGGATTAGCACAGGAAAAAAAAGAATCTGTCAACATTCAGAAGATTTCCCACTGGGGAGCCAGACTTTGGTGCTGTATGAACATGATGAAGGCATAATAATTGTGTGCTCCGAATAGCTGGATGTCCACTGAAGGGTCATTCATGTTTGCATCCCACTCCCCACCACATGAGACTTGTGGCCAGGGAAGGTGGGCAGGGGAGAGAGGTGGGACAGCTGTCAGTGCTTTGCTACTACAGACTACAGCTCTTGCACCATGGGCTATGTTTTTATGGTGCTTTATCTGTTCAGAGCATTTCATCAGTCCCATTTACGTAGGGAAGTTGGAAGGACACAAACCAAGTCTCACCAGCAATATGGCAGGATTTAAAAGGCCACATTGTTTAAACAGAGAGCAATGCAGGTTGTAGATAAATTGGTCTCTGTCGCAATTTGGACTGGCCAACTATTTTAATGAGGCACAAACTAATTACCTATTCACAATTCCATTTTAAACTGATGGTCAGCAATGACTCACCTGAAAGAGCAGGATCCTGAAGTCACTCCAGCACTTACTTAGCACACACACAGAGGAGAAAGTGTTAAACTACAACATACAATTGTCCTAGAGCAGCAGCTGCCTTTGGATACAGCTGTGCCTTGAAAAGGCCATTATTCAGATTTGTCTTTGCAGCCCTTGTTTGCACAAGCACTTGATTTCCTCCAAGGGTTTTTTGAGGCCCCACCACTGTGTAGGATCCATCATCTTAGCCTATGCACCCGTACTGATTTTTTTGAGAAAATGCAGTGACTGGAGACATACAGCACTCATGCACTCTGACACAGACCCAAATAGCCTTGTGACAAAAATCCCTGTGGGGAAAAAGCCTTCAAGAGTAATAAAAATTACCACATCTCTTTGCAGAGAACATGCACTAGCTCCCTGCTGCCCACAGACATAGCATTCCCCACCCTGTTTACCTACAACCATAGGAGCAGTCAGTCCCCTCCAAGGAACTAGGTAAGGCAGAGCCCAGGAAAGCCTGCTGGCTCTCCAGCCTGATTTACAACCAGAGCAAGGCCCTGCTCTCATAACCATTTACTTGTAAACACAGGAATGGCCAGGCTGTGCAAAACCTAACTGGCTGCCCCCTTCCCATGGCACAGGAACAGTGCCTTGCTTCATTTATGGAAACAGCGTTGTTTTCATGGCAGGCAGGCTCTTGGTTTGCCACCACAGAGTAAATAAGCCTGGGTAGGGAGAGGTAGGAAGATTCCTTCTTTCTAATAAGGGAGGAATCAACTCTGTTCTGTACAGCCTACCCTAGGCTACCCTAGAAGTCTGAGGAGCATGTGGTTTCTTGCCTTCAGGAAGGGCTAGTTTGCACCTTGCAGAAAGACTTTGATTTTTTTACTGGGTTCGCCCGAATTCCTCTGCTCCCTCATCTCCACTGTCCTCACTCAACTACAAGCTGGATGTTTCTCTGCAAAGCCCACTACACACAAGCACTGCTCTACAAGGTCTTTCTCTTTCTTAGGAAAAAGAAAGAAATAGTAATGTCTAGGTAAGAGATCAGCTCCTCACAGAGGGGAGGGACAGCAAGGCCTTTTTCTGATACCATTAAATCCTAGGGATAAAAGGGCTATGACTGAGTCAGAGACATCTGATTGTTGAGATACCAGTACCTCTCTTGGAATGCCTCTCTCCAAAACAGAATTAATGGGGGAAGTCCTCCTTGGAACAAACCACTCCATGTTTTGGGCACAGACAGGAGAAGCTGGAGTTGCTCACTTTGCTGATGAACTCAGTGATGCAAGCAGATCTATGCACCAAGACTTTGGATCTCCACCATGCATCCACAGACAGCCCCACCTCCCACCTTTCCAGCCCCTGGCTGGAAAAGCAGAGGATGCAGCCTGGCAGCAATGGCCACCTGACAGCACTCAATGAAGACACCAAGAATACAGAGGACCTGCAGGGCACATGTCCACAAACAGATGACCTCTGACCTGTGAAGTTTACAGGTCTCACATGGTCTTATGATGGACATAAGCCAAAAAACCCATTTCAGCATGGCCATGAAAGTAGATTAGGGAAGAGCGACCATTAGGCAGCTCATTCCCAGTACTGATTGCTTCAGATCTGAGCCATCTTGAGCTTTTCCAACTGTAATTAAAGGTCACACCTATAAACATCAGAGTGATTAGCTAGTTTTGGATAACCAGAGAGGAGGCACCAGGTGGAAACCTCTCCTAAATCTCAGCAGACCCAGACCAAAGACCACAAAGGTCTTCCCTATCCCTGGTAGGTGACTGATTCCCGATTCCTACTCAGATTGAGAAATCCCATCATTCACAATACACTTGCAAAGCGACTTAGCAAGAGTCATCCTTTCTGTCCTCTGGGCTCTTCCACACCATGCCAGATAAAGCTTAAGCACTTTCCCTTAACTGAGGAGAATTTGCTCCATTACTGGGAGAGCACTTATAACTGTGCAGGGAAAACCACTAACCAGACCTATTTTTCACACTCATCAGGTGGTTTTGAGGTCTAAATACCTCCTACCCCATTTGGCTGAATGGTTTTAGTGGATAATGCCATTATATGGTCTGCAATACGTACTGCAGAATCCTCCATATCAGGGTAACACAGTTCTTAAAATAGCAATCAGCTAATGCTGCATCTTACCTTTTTTATTTGATCCTCTTTAAGCTTTGTGAAATGGAAAGCTAGCAAGTGGACAGCAAACATTTTTCTTGAAGCAGATGGATGAGTCAGTAGTGACAGAGCTGCTGTGAATAACTCCAAAGCGACAGATCTTTATTCACGAAACTGGAGCTAGAGAAACTTCAGCAGAGGCTTTTTTCCCAGTGTAGAATAGCGGAGTTCCTGGGAAATTGAGTCCAGAAATAAATCCATCCAGTGTGATCAGGTCAGTGATTAAACTTCTGCCTCTTTGTATCCCACCCCCACACACACATCAATCCAAAGTCCCTCCCTCCCCCGCTACACACTTCATTGTGCCAGGGCAGGCACCTGGAGAGCTGCCAAGCTGAAGGGGAGAAGAATCGATTTTGTTACTGCCCCACTTGAGAATTGTTACCACTTCTCAATGCAGTTGCTACGCAGCCTGCCCCACTTCATTCCAGGGGCTGACAGGCTCCCACCACTGCTAGGTGCAGTGAAGTGCTGCCGGGAATCTGGAAAGTTAAACAGTTTTAGGAGATTCTTCCCCCTGCTCAGCGTTCCCATGTGTGAGACAAGCTCTTCTGCATGAATTAACTTCACTCTAGTTCTGCACAGTGCACCCTTAACTGCAGCTTTGTACTTTGTCTCTGTGTAAACAGCAGAGACACACAGACCCCTGCCCCTAGCTGCAATGTCTCTTGTGCAATTCCGAGCAGAGAGGTTTTGGACTGATTCTTCTCCCTTCACCCAAAGCTTCAGACCAGTGAAGATCCTCAGTACTGCAAAACCTGGGGAGAGGACAGATTGACCTGGCAGGCAGCAGTGTGGGTATCAGATTGCCCCACTGGAAGGATGCCTTTAACTGGCAGCACAGAGCGCCTACAGCAAGAGCACCTTACACCTTTGGACTGTGACACAGCCTTTAACCATCACTCTCAAATTCATTCTGAATACACAAGTGTTTCCAGGATTTTGGCACTGTATCAACTGATATGGACTATGGAAACATCATCCGAAGGAAACAGTGAAATGCTGACACAAAGGGGAGGAAGAAAAAAAACAAGGCATTCTCATGGGATAATTAGAGGCTCACTCTCAAACTACACCTACACACAATGTGTTTCCCCCCCAGTTACTGTTCAGCTGAACTGAGCACAGTTACTGCAGACAATTGTCACCCTACGTTTTGCAGAAGAAGGTAACAATTAGAAGTTATTTTGATAGATTAGGAAAACAGCAGGGGGAGAAGAAGAAAGGGGGAGGGGAGTGCCAAGTAATGCGAGGAAACACGACTACTGAGCAGTAGAAAAAGGATGTCTGGCTAGAACTGATGTCTATCAGATCACAGCCTAGAGTGGACCAAACAATCTCATGGTATTGTAAAAAGAAAAAAGTACAACTGATCTTGGTGGGCTGTATATACAGGAGGATAATCTAGAGGCACACAAACCAACACTCAGCTCCATACTCAGCACCAGCCTTGGAAAGAGGACTCTGCCCAGTCCTGTCAGCTGTGGCATGTCAAAAGGGAGGGATCAGCAGGAGTTGGCTCTGCTGAACATCAGGAGCAGTCACAGGTCACATTTTTTCAGTTTCTGATCACGAGGAAAGATTGTAAGAGCTGAGAGAGGAGAATTCCCTCTGCAGAGACAAATCATACAGAACCTCTGCTAGGAAAGGTCGTCTTTTTTTTTTTTCCTGCCTTGCATCAGGGATGAGCTCTGAACACTGGGAGATCCTGCCAGCTCTATTTATTTTCCATTATTCTAGAACAAGAGTAAAAAAGACAGGGTGGCTGAGCAGTCCATAAATAGGGCTTGTTCTAAAATTAGGCCTTTGATGTTTGAGACAAAGAGAGAAAAGAAAGAAGAAAATAAGCCGCACTAGCAGCCAGAAAGCACGGTTCACTTCTCCTCTATTCATCTTTTAATAACTGCTGGCTGGTTAAGTCAGACACTGACTCCCAAAGGGACTGTCTCTCTCCTCATTGTTTACCCATGCCATCCGAGTCACAACCCCTCTTGCCAGCAAAATTGAAAACATTACCTTTCAAGCTCCATCCCACTTTGATCCAGAGCTCATTGTGTCTGTAATACAGTAGATTTATTTTTCATTCTCTTTTTTCTTTCTTTCTCTGACACCACTGGAAAAGGGTCTCAAAGACCTAAACTGTCCTAAACTGGCAGCAGGCTCTGTGAAATACCTGACATGTCAGAATCACTGCGTAACTTGTTCACTCACCCTTGGTGCATCCCAGCTTCTGGCAGGCTGTTGTGCAAGAAAAGATAAGACATTATCTCATTTCCACACAGACAGCAGTTCAATGTACCAAGGGCCCAAGCACAAAAGTGTTACAGCCATTTTGTACATATCCTGGCCAGGACAGGGGAATCAGTCCAGGCCCAAGTGAACAGATCAGCTCCAACTGCATGCAGCTTGGAAGCTTGAGGCGATGTCACTTTTTCCTTTTGTTAGACCTGCACCAATAAAAGTTACTCACAAACCTTCCCTCCCTGCTTTGCCAGGGCCAACAAGACCTTAAAATTGTAATGCCTCCCTCTCTCCTGTCCTGCAGTTCTGCCTCCAAACCCCATCCCATGGCACAATGCAGAATCCTGAAGAGTCTGGTTCTCATCTGCCTCCCACAGCCTTGCAGTCAAAGGCCTGCAGTGAAAAGGAGCTCATAACTACAATGGGGAAACTCACAAGAAAGTCTTCAGTGCATCAGCTAAACGTGCCCTTGTTACCTCCAGAAAGAGGTACCGTATCAATAAGGATTTTATTGCGAGATAAAGTCATCTAGCTTTGGTGAAGTAGCAAAGGCAGTAGCAATGCTGGCTACTAAATTTGGTATCCAGGTTAACAAGGAGACAGTGGACAAGGCTACTAGCAAGTCATCAAGGGAAATCCTTCTCTGTTATAGTTTATGATTCCAAGACCAACCCCTAGAACACATTCACCCTTCCCTGCAGCACCAGGTTCATCCCCCATTATATTCCCACAAGCTCATCAAAGCTCAGGAGAGAAAGGGGTCTCCATATTCATTCTTTCTGCATACACCACTCTTAGTGCAACATCAGGACAGAAAGTAAGGCAGAACACCTGAGGGGACTGATGGGAAAAATCAGAAGAGATTGAAACAGCACAGAAGAGAGCATACTGGGCTTAAAAGATAGAAGGGTTTTACCAAGCAGTGCTGTTACAATCAGCATCTTACATTTGAAGGACAGCAAATAAACAATTAATGAATAAACTTCCAAACATCTCTAATTTCAATGCCTGAAATTAATCTGGAAATCTGAACACCTGAAGCAGTTTTGCAAACGTGATTCCCAGATCAAGAGAGCAGCATTGTTGTTGCTTAAAAATAAAGCTTCAGCACAGCCCCACCAGGCAGGTTAAAAATGGGTAGTTGGGATAACTGTACCATAACAGTCCAGATTGTACCACATGGGACCAATGTGGCAACGATTCTAATGGGAGTCAATGACAGCCACAACATCAGCTCAGAAAAAAAAGAAAACTTTCATAAAGTCAGCCTGGAAACACCTGAATAAACTTCAGAGCTTCTAAAACAGTTACTATGGAGTCACTATGGAAACAAGCAGTGAGTTAAGCAAAGCGCTAATCTCAGCAAAATACAAAAAGGAATGCTTATAGTTACTTAGCTTCTTTATGGCAAGGCTTGGTGCTGAAACACAAGGCTGGCTTACACCCTGAAGTCCCAGACATTCTTTCCTTGCTCAAAAATATACACTAGCACTCAGCTTACTGTATGATTGAAGGATAAATTCAATCTAACAGAAGCAAAGCACAGTATCAATGTGGGTCTCCCACAAGCCAATGTCACACACTGGGCAGAGAAAACAAGAGTTGTCCATGGTGGTTTCAAACAGTGCTTTGCACATCCACCCTGGATCTGAGGGAAGTGCAGTCCTGGGGTAAGGGGGACAACACATGTGTCCAAAACGTGCCTGCAGGCTTGAGCAACTACCACTTTGCTTCCAGTGCCCAGGAACAAGGAGGCAACTGATACCCCTCTATCACACAGTCCAGATCACACAAGCTGTGTGATAGTAGCAAATGCAACACATTTGTAAGGGTTAATGCAAGCTTGCACTCCGTGCAAGTGCTGCTGCTGTTCAGCAGGACTCTGGGAAAGCAAAGCTGCACTACTCATCTGCAAAGCAGAAAATCCACAACACTCACATGGCCATTGCCACACACATAGAGCTGCTTGGTTTTCCTTGGGGGAGGAAAAAAATATGTGGCTTTGCAGGGGAAGGATCTAAAACTTTCTCTTCAGTCCAGTACTGTACTGAAACCAACAGGAGATCATGTGGACTAGAAACATTTACACACTGCTTGCTTTTTAGTAAACAATGAGGAAAGAGTACATGAACTACACTGAAAACAGCTGTAAAAACATTTTTCAAACTGCTGCAGATTTCTTTCTGAACAGCAGCATAAAGGATTGATACCAGGAGAAAGAAAAGGGGATTCAGAGCAAGCTTTCAGCCTGCACAGAAACACAGCTGATCACTTCAGAAAGCCAGGTATCTGATAATGAAATTCAGCCTGGATCTTAAAGGTTTCCCAACATTAACACATGCAGGACCTGTGCACTTGTATACAGCCAACCCCAGATATATGGCCAGTGCAGCATTATTCTCCTCAGGCAGCCCAGCAACATGTACAAGTGCTGAAACCCATTTCTGTAAATACACAGCAGTTTCAGCATCTGATTCTTTCCATACTCCAGTATCCATACTGGGAGCTCAAAAGCACACCTTAAAGCTGCTCACAGAAAAACCTAATCACACAGCATCATAATTACCCCTCACATTACAGAACTGAAATTCCCTCCAAAATTCTTGTGGCCAGAATTCCATCACTCCCAACATATTATCACAAGTGCTTTTAACCTCTTTACACGTTTTCACAGGACACAATGGTTAGAGGCACATGACTCCTATCACCATTCTGAGCCAATTTTGTTTCAGGCTGTTCATTACTAGTTTGTGGGCTGTTAAACTCTGTCCTTTGGGAAAGGGTGGAATGAGTAGCTAATTCATTACTAGTGAAATATTTGACATTTATTGATGATGAGAGGTTATCCTGCAAGAAGACACCAAGTTCAAATTTCCATGTAGCAGTAGATCATATGCTGATGCTGAACACCATGATTGAAAGAATGTACAGCTGAGGGGTAAAAACAAACTTATGGCCTCTGAGCTTTTAAGAGTCCACTTCTCTGAGTGCTTCACCTTACTCGTCACAGGAGAAGGAAAAACATCAAGGAGCTGCAGCAGTGTAAACATGAAATGCCAAAAAAGTTATTAAAATAGTATTTTATTTTATGAATAAAAACTAAACAGAATTAGGGCATGGTTCTATTTTCTCTTTTTTCTTGTTTCCTTTGAACTATGCTGATCATCTCTTTTTGAACCAAAGCCATATCTACCATTCCTGTGCTGATCCTGCCACTCACTCTCCAGCTGTCTCAGCATTTCCTGTGTCAAAAGTCCCTCCCGCAGCAATCTGTTGGCAAGAGATCCACGTCCATGGCTTTTCAGATCCTCCTGCCTGCCACCAAGCCGAGAGGCTCTCAAGTTCTTCGCTCTTCTTAGTCCTGCAGCCTCCACTGCAATGGACAGTGCCTCTGTGGAGGCTGCACCGTGACGGTCTGAAACCGCCCTGGCGTCCTTCTGAGTCCTTGAGAGAGGAAATTCTTCCGACACAACTTCAGCTGTGCCAGGAGCAGCTGCAGACTGGGATGCTCGGATCAGCTTTGTGATGTTGCAGACACCAATTTGTATGATGTCGTCTAGTTTCTTCTGAACATCCCTTACAAGGACAGCATCAGGGAACATATCCATGAAGCGGTAACTGAAGAGAGGTAAAAGAACACACAATTAAATCTTCTCACTGGGACAGAAATGGGATATATACCAAGTAAAAAGAATATTCATTACATGTTGTATGGGAAGGTCACCATATTTTAATTTCAGCTGCTCCAGTCCAGAATCACCTTGTTTCTACTTTTCTCTTTCTGTCAGTCATGAACTGCAGAGCTCACTCCCTCAACATTGCATTTGTCAAGACCCTCTCAGAGGCCAAAGGAGCCTAGCCTGCAGCCCCTACATATGGGCTTGAAGATACTGCACTTCTAGGACTTTAAGTCATAAATAATAGGAGAAAATAAACAGTCTGCAAACACAAAGACAATACCTTAACCACAGATAGAGGTCAAAAACATCATGCACAGCTTCAAGGTGTACAAGTTCCTTAATGTTTTTTGGAGCAGCCAAGGGCCACTTGGTGTGCCGGCAGAGCCAGTCAAACGTCAGAGGCTCATTTCTACTGAACTGTCGTGCAAACTGAAAAAAAGCAGATTCAGTCAAGTCCTCAGTTAGTCAGGAAAGAAGAAATCCCCAAGTTAAATTCCCCAGAGTCTGTATACATAGAATACTCCATAAAATACCTGCTTTGTTTTACACAACCCAAATGCCACACATTCTTTTACTTAATTACTCAGCACAGGAGTCACCTCTCCTTTCCAGGGCCTCATTAATACAATTTGTGCATGGGTCATGCACAGAGTTAAGCAACAAAAGCACAGAGCTATCCAGAAAAGTGTAACACTGAAAGCATTTGATTTCATCTAGCAAAGCAGATGGACTTTGTGTCTTTTTTAATCCTCCTCCTCCTCCTATTTGGTTAATTATCTTGTTTCAGGGTTGCCAGGGTTTAGAATATTAAATGTATTCCCTGGTTTACTACCCACAAACCAAACAGATTAACTTGCACTAGAAATCCACTCTTCTGAAACCCAGACACCTCAGCTCTTCAACTAACAGGAAAACAACTCAAGTAAGGTTTAAATCTAAAATTTTCAAGAGTACTGATGACTTGGACTAACTACCTTCTATCTGGCTGACACTAAAGTGGGTTTTCTTGGCCAAGGAATGGGGCCTAAATTCACACAGGCATTCATAACAGCCTACCTCCTAACACCACATTATGCCCCACTGTACCTTCACTACTTGGAATCCAAAAGCTCAGCATTTTCCTAATGAAGCACTTTTTTCAACTCTTCATCAATCACTAATTTTTAAAAGATTATTAGCCATTTTTGAAAAGTAGGGTTCTAATATTTTTGACATGAGGGCACCACATCAGTTTCATTTTTATACTATTTCAAAGTTCAATGCAGTCTTTAAAAAGGGAACAATGGCAAAACTGCCTAACAAAGTAACAGTCCCAAGGGACATTATTATTAAACCTGAAAAACTAGCTGATTACAAATTCCTCAAAATAATCACTCTGGGGGCACAGCAAAAAACAATTCACCCAGGCCTGAAAAGTAAAGTGACATAATTCTGAGAGCAACTTACAGCTCTATGTTTTCTGAGGTTTAAATTCTATGTAACCATATTACAGCATCAGCAATCACCCTTAATCCCACATTCTCTTCTTTTGTTGACATGCTAATGGCTCGAAGGAGCAATAACTTTGTTTTTAATGACTGCTTTTGGGAACACTGTAGTGCAAAGCTTAACAGTGCACAGGGAACACAACTCTCATTTCTCCCAGTTCAGAGCTGACATACAAGGACAAGCAGTAGGATTTTCAGAGGCAAACAGCAGAGAAGCTATCCAAACTTGAACTTACATCACGAGAACCAGTTTTCAGAAGTTAAAAGCTTTGGTCAATAAAAATAGTGAAGAATTCAATATGTGTCCAACTATTTTATATCTCTTATACTACCTGTAAGCACTTCAAGAATGCTCTCAAATGATCTGACAGCAAAACCCACAACAAATATAGCAACTAAATACAATCCCAGTGCACCAACACCCTCTTGATCCAATACAAACACCACATTTTTTGAGGGAAAAAAATAGCTGACCTTCAACAAAGTGGTACACACAAAAGGCTCTTTTCTGTTCAAGGGTGCGGTGCAGAAGACGTATCGTGATCGCAGATTTAGTGGAATGTGCTGAATCATATCTGCTAGAAATTTGAAGTCATCAATATTGCAGACAAAGTACATTCCATCAACTTGTGAGAGGCTCACAAAAATATCCTGTGAAAATAAAACCAAATATAAGAATGTTATTACATGAGATGGTTGTCAAACTTTGTCTTACCAAACCAAAAATTTATTTAGAGTTTGAAAGACTAGTTATACTGAAAGGACAATTAAAAACCATCAAATTTGATGACAGTAATAAAAAAGTGGGCAGGGGAGCTCCCCCTGCTCTTTTAGCAGAATTTGCATTAAATTCTCCAACACAGGATCAGAGGAGAAGACATAACACACTACACTTTATTTAAACACTTTCAGTCAGTCTCCTAAATAACAAAGTTCTGGAAGGGTACATTTTAGTTACAAAGAACACCATCACAGGAACCAGTTACCACTATGTTTAGAAATTTCTCCAGGGTTGTCACTTAGCATGACCCAAAAAGCTAACTTTACAGCATACAATTCAATAATTGAGGTATTTTTAGCTCAATGTCAGGATCAGATCTATTTTAGGAAGAAAGAAAACACAAGCTAATTACAGTATTCCAATAGAGGAGTTCGAAGAAAACATGAGACATATTCAAGGTCTGGAGAAATGGGAAGAAGCAGTGCACCCTGCAGGGGGAATTTTATGGGCCCCCAAAATTATTTCTCTAATGCAAATATTTGAAAGATTTTTTAAAAACATCTTTAAAGAAACTATGAGCTTTTTAATTAAATATGGGACTGAATATTTAAGAGATCAAAAACAATACAAGGTTTTTTATCTTAATACTACTATGGTAGCCCAGAAATTGCTAATATAAAAATTTTAAAGATGTGTTGTTACCCTACCAGGCTAAGCCTCCCAGGAGGTCTCCAGGTATAATCTTTTATTTCAAGGTTATAAATATACATTTTGCTACATAACAGCAAATTAGCAAGAACAATAATGTACATTTAAAACCATGAAAGCTGCCAAGGATTTCTCAGTTTACTAAACTGTGATAATGTTTTCTCAGTACAGAATTGGAATCTTAATTTTTACTTTATAATGTTTAGGTACATCCAAAAGAACTAGTATCTATCTAAAGAGAAGATGAAATCGATCCCACAAAATCAGTTTTAGAAAGTTACACACTGTTTTAGCACAAAACAGGAAAAAAATCAGGTAGCTTTCAGATATGTGGAAATCTGACATGACCTGTTTTCCAGGAATTTTCAAATAATTTATCTAAATTTAGATCTCTAATATCTTCCGCCTCAGACCTAAATATCTACATTTAAAATTCAGAAAAGCTGGAATGAAAAAGCTGCTGCACAGTGTTAAACACATGTAAAAATGACTGACACATCTCAAAGCTTTTAAGTTTATTGCAGCACAGAAAAGTTAAACATCCTAAACCTATCTGCAGTCACTTGTGTGGTAGAGAGAAGAATCCAATCGATAAAAAAAATACACTCAAGGCTGTCTGTCAGGTCTCTCAAGGGCAGGTTTGTACAGAGCAATGACTATTAGTGATACTTCATTTCTAAAGCAGAAGCTAATATTTTGATCATTCTTACAATTAAGTTGGATAGAGTGGCATCAGGAAGATGATAAGCAAACATTTCTATCTGCTCAGGAGTAGGATGTAGGCCAGCTGCCTAAATGGAAAATAAAGAAAAAAACTTCCATTAATTCTCAATATTGTTTTAAAGTTAATGCACCAGAAACAACATACTGAAAGACAAAATGCAAGAAACCAAAGCACCCTGCAGACTCCAGTTTATTTAGCACACTTAGCTAAAACTTAAGAGCTTTTGTGCTTGAGTTTTTAATTCTTAAAAGAACAGATTCAATACAAAAGCAACACTGCAAGTCTCCAAATGGGACATACATCCAAAGTCACTCTGGCACAACACAACCCATTTTTATGACTAGACTGCAAACAGACAGAAGGAAAAATAATATGGGATCAGAATATCATAAGCCAGCCCCAGAGCACATCTGTATAAACTGGGTACTGAGGTTCTCACCTTGACGGGGGGCACAGCCTCGCTCAGAATTTCCTTCAGCTGCACGAGGTCATCCCGATGCATTGTGGTGACTTCTCCCTGTTTGAAGGAGGAGCCGAAACGCCCAGCCCTGCCTGCGATCTGCAGGGCCTGCGAGGTGGTAATGGAGTCTATTTCCTTCTCTCCCTTCTCATTGACAGTTGGCTTTACTATGGAGTTAAAAATTATTCTTCTTATACACCTGAAATATTTAAACAAAATCAAAGGGGAATCCTTTTTTGCTAATTACTTCCAATATGAAGAATTAAAGCTTTTGCTTTTTTATAAGCTTTTTTCTCCTCTATAAATTAGGGTATCACAGATACTACTTATAGATACAGTATATTATAAAGCACAGGAGAAGGCTACTGGCTTAGTTGCAGGAGAATCATCATCCCTGCAAACATCAATCATGTCCTAATCACCTCCCAATCCATTCACCACCACCTGCCTCAGTAGTTTGTAGTGATGTGACTGCATGTCCTTGACCAATGAAATACATCTGACACTGGGCTGAACTTGCTCTGTATTTCAGAAACACAAGAGAACAATAACTCTGACAACCCAGCCCATTTGACTAGAGTCATGAGTAGTCCCTGTCATCCATAGCCAACCATCACACTGAATTAGGCCTAGGGAGCCATTTAGTTCTTGGAACCAGTTTTAAAAATAAAGCTTAGTTCTGCCTAACCAAATTGATCACTACTTCAAAATTGAAATGTATGCTACTGTGTTATCTAGACACAGCAGATATTTAGATGAGTTAATCAGACTGAGGAGATAAAAAGCAAGGACATTAATGTGGCCATCACACTTGAAGGAAAAGAAAAGCTCCGTAACCTGCTGCAAGTACTTACAAATTGAGTCCCATTCCAATTGCATCTGTAGCAACTAAAATTTTGCACGGATCACCAGGATCATTGAATTTCTTTGCTTGTTCAAGCTTTGTTCCTAAAACAGAATGACAGAACACTTCACATAGGAAACTTCATACAAAATAAAGACAATGCATCATTAAGTCCAATGTCATTATAATAGACTGAGGAAAAAAAAGTAAATTGGTATTTGATTGGTATTTGGCCGCAGATGGGGGGAGAGGGTAAGAGGGATTTAAATCATTCCCAGAGCTGTGGATAGACCTCACTTAATTATATCTATCTGAAGATCAAAATTAAATACATAATAAAGGTCTAATCCCAAGATTAAAACACCAGTCAATGAAAGCTGATTACTTTCTCTAGCTATATAGAGAAGCAAAACTAGGAAACTTGCACTGCTTTATTTTGAAATAAAAAAAGCAGTACAAGGGGGTTTTCTCCTAAGAAAAGCAGCAAGAAACAGAACACCCCCTTAACAATAAAAGCAAGAATGCTTTACCTGGTGGCAGACTGCCATATATGACAGCACATTCTAATCCTCTGGCTTCAATCTGCCGGCTGACAGAGTAAATGTCATTCTTACTGAAACAGACAATGCAGTCCCCAGGACGGAGGTTATCCAAGGACTCTAAGGCATAATCCAGCACAGTCAGAGGAGTCAGTCTCTCGTAGTTTCGGACCTAGAATTAAAGTTGTCAAAAAGGGTATCTTTTTAAACTCAAATTCCATCATATCAAGACTAACTAGCAACACACCCTGTAAAGTCAGCAAACTCGAGAGCACTGTGCCCTCCCAGAAGATCCGAACTGTAAAAGTTCATAAACAGTTGTACCAGCTGCAGCATGCCCTAAAGGGAGCTCATCAAATCACTATCTTCTTTCAGTAAAACAATACCACCATTTAAAAAGAGAAAGAAAGAACTTTGCAACATCTTTGCTTTATAAAAATTGAGATACATTTTAACAAGACTTCCTGCAGGACAACTTTGAGCAGTGATACCCCCAAAAGGACCCTACATTTTTTCCCATTTTATAGCAAAGAGAACCTGATGTTCTGTTCATAGCTTCTCAGAATTACTTACTTCAACTTCCTCCCCTGTAGTGTACATGAGCTCTGTCACCAAGTCAATAGCAGCAGGTTCTCCACAAACATGGATTTCTTCTGCACAGAGGCCTGAACGAAGTCCAGTGAAATAAAAAGCAAAATGTTACTTGTTTACATACAACAGTACCTTTAGCAAGCTCTTAATGTATCAAAAAATCATATTTTGGTTGCTAAACACAATGAAGGCTGTATTTCACCTCCTTCAAGGACCCAAACCTACACCTAAAGCCTCACCCACAACACACTATTTCCCTAGAGCTGCTCTTGATCTCTTACCAGCAGGTGATACTGACAATTCATTAGTGTCATAATCAGAGCAGCCAATACCTCACTGCACCTTCTCGGCCAAAACAAGAGGTATCCTCAGCCACTGAACAAATAGAGCAAAGCTGTGAGTATGTTTTACTTATTACTCATGTTTTACTAACTCCCAAAGCATAGGAGAACTGAGGACTTTTGTGTTCTGCATGAATTCACCTCTAATTCAGTCAGAACAGAAAAGGGAAAAACAGGAAGTAAAGGAAGCGTGACAAATCTGAACTTAGAATCAAAAGCAATGAAAGGAAGGGTCAAGAGGGAATCAGATTCCAAACTTCTGTTCCAAATACGAGGAAAACTGTTTCAAAAATTCCTCTAGAAAAATTCTGAAATTAGCAAAATAAGCATTCTTGTAAGAACATAACAGATTGATGCAGCTCAATAAATGAGCCACTTGAAATTAACACTACAAAATATTTAAAGTTACCATTATTTAGCAGAATCTCTACAAAGGTAGTCTCTTGAAAACTGGTGTTTTTTTAATTGAACAGAAAAGCATACTTCTTGGAAATAGTCAATGTAAAAGGACAGCACAATGTAGTAAAGACTCCTTGTTATCCAAGGAAGGAAAAATAAAAGAGGCATCTGAACAAAATTTTAAAAACACATTCGTTAAGTAAAACACAACAGGTAGCTTCCTGTCATGCAGGACAAATCCTTTGAGGCACAGTATCTCTCTAACTTGCTGTGAGAAGACATGAAGGAGAAATACTTTTATTTTGCATCGCTTACTATAACCACTAATGACTATATTGATTGCTAAGCTTGCATTTCATGTGCCATTAAGCATCATTGCCAACACAATCTTACCTAGAAGGGCTCTTGTCCAAGCCCAGCCCCTGGCAGGATCTCTGATCATCTGAATTTCATCAATCACAGCAACTTCATCTTAAAACAAAAAAAAAAAAGATGCACCAAGGAAGAGCATCTAGAACAGCAGTACAAGACATGAAGGAACAGAAGGAACTCACACGTTTCCTAATAAAGGTTGCTCAAACAAAGCTAATCGTCTATCACCAAAAAGCTAGTCTGAGATGATCCAGTTTCTTGAACTGCTCTATCATAGTTCAGGCATTGTTCAAATAAGAGTGAAAACTAAGACCTCGGCTACTTTTGAGTCCAAGCAATAACACACACAAGGATACCACAGAGAGGACAGAAACAATTATGTGTACTTACAAGGTGTATTGGTGCTGCACATTTCAATGGTACAAGCAACATGAGGAGCCTGTCTGGCGTCTTCATTGGCAAACAAACGCTCTTCTCCCGTCACCAGGTCACATGGCACATTCTAAAGGCATTCAGAAATCTCAGGCTAGGTTTCTTGAAAATGAAAGAATCCCTTTTCCAAAGAGGACAAAAACAGTTTCTCACAGTAGTTTCTAGGACAGCATAATAGAAACTACCCAGGAAATAACTTCTCAGCCTTGAGAGACTTGTGCCTTGTATTTAAGTCCTATCACAGTGGAAGTTTAATGAGAAGATGGTATCTGTAATTAGATACCTTCCCTTCTCCTGCAGGAGGTTACATCTTCCCCATAGCATTTCAGAGCTACCACATGTGCCACAAAAGAACTATTAGAAGAGTACAAGGGGCTCACAAAGCAAGGCCCAGCAGTGAAGAAGCCTTTCGAGCTCCAGCCTGCTCCATCTCCTCTGGCAATTGCCCTACTGCCAGCCTCACCTGCTGCCTATACTCACAGAGCAAGAGCTCATGAGGATCAGCTGTGAGAGACAGCTGAGGCCACCACCCTGCCAGCCCTACACTCCTTGGTGCTGATGGCTGCTCCATCCATACCTACAGCCACCTGCAGAGCCCTGCTGGAAGCCCTCTTTAAGCCCCAGGGGCCTAAACGTGATCCAGGAGCCAACAACTGACAAGTTCTCACACATGCTAAACACGTGGGAGCAAAGTTCAGTAACCACTAGCAGGGAACATCACTGCATGGTACCCACAGTCACTCTGTGAATACATGTGGTACATTACAGCTATCTCCTAGGACAAGACAATCTTTCTGATGTGCTGCTTGGACAGACTGATATTAGGAGTTGCAAATTCTACATCCAAAAAAGAGAAATCACAACATCAATACTGTACATGCACACTGTGCTGTGTTAATGTGATATGTGGTCGTAGTGCTTCAGAACTGGTCTGGTTCTGTGCAGCTGGAAACACACTCCTGAGGAGCCTCCAAAAATATGCCAGAAACAATATAAAACACTAATGAGAATCTCCTCTAGGGACCTGATACACAGCACTGTTCTTCAACACATCTGAATCTGCAGAGTTTTTCAAGGACAGTGAAGTGAAATATATTTATACATTGAAGCAGAAGGTTGAGGGGAGTTCAGCAAGGGTAATTTTTTGTGTACGAGCTATAATAAAGGTCATGGGCAAAAGAAGACATGGTCCCTATGCTGAAAAACCTGAGCAGAACCTGGCTAACCCAGGGAGCAACCAATTCCAGAAGAACAGAGGCAGGTTACAAGGATGATTGCACAGCACACGCTCTGGGGACAGCACTGTTCCACTTGGGGAAATGATGTTCCATTCTGCTCCTAAAGCAGAAATGCACAATTGATTTCACATGAGCTGACACCACTGCAAAGCACAGGCACAGGGCTCCAGGACCACCTGAGGCCACTACAGGACTTCACAGACATGCATTCATGAGACTGTTCCAGTACTTAGGATGTTGGTAAGTAATATGACATACTGACAGCATCATTACTCTTTTGGAAGATCTCATGAGCCAGAAGTTTTAGTGGACCGCAGTATATTCCAGACTTGGCCGACAAAAATCTCTGGATAGCATGGTAAGTTTTTCCACTGTTTGTAGGACCAGCATGGAATATTATCTTTCTCTGAATAGCCCTGGCATCTGGATACCTAAAGCAAAGACAAAAAAAAGCAGATCTATTGAACATTTATCTGGATACTGATTCAGGAGAAACTGGAAATTAGCTCAAGTATTTATTTATTAATAATTTTAATGTGTGTTGAAAGCAGAAATATCGAGTTCTTGGAGACAGTATAAAGAGGTTACTGTGTCTTACACATTGCTCTTCTAAGTCATACAATGCTTTCAAAGATTCAGAGTCAAATTCACACATTGCATTCAAATAATTCTCATTATTCCTGCAATTCTCTCTCCTTGAGCTTATCAATATTTTAATATTTTAATGTGCTACCTCCCAAACTTATTGTCAAAAAACATCTTCCTGGAAAAGCCACACCAACTCAGTGACTTTCATAGCTGATATAATCTTCTTTTTAATTTATTGTGGTGTATCTTGTAAAAACACAAGAATTCTTGACACAAATTATTGTAAGAACAGAGACAAGAACTGAAAATGTAGCATAATTACACTGAAGTCCACAAACTATGAAATTCTATGACACTAAGAAAAGAAAACAGTGCAGCCACTTCACCACACGCACCAGTTGGGCGGCAGCCTCAGGTCGCTGATCTTGCGCAGATCATCCATGCAGTCCAGCATGGGAAAGATCTGCTTTGCGTGCCTCAGGAAAAATGGAAACAGATCATCCACGTGACCTAGAAGAACAAATCCTTTTCAGAAAGTCTGTATGCTTGTCTGAGTGTCTACCTTTGTAATAAACTTTGAAAAAAATTTTCTACTACTTCCACCCCGCACTCATGGAATCATTTCAACTTCTGTCTCTCTATAAGTTCAATAATTATCTCAGTGGCAGAAAGGGAAGCTAACACAAGTACATGGACTCATTTAGCAATGGAATACAAACACAATAATATGGAAAAATGCATTTAATTTCAGTATATTCATTCTGCTCAGCCTACTCCCCTACAGAACTTCTAAGTAAAAATGAGAAACTGTGGAAAAGCTGGATGAGAAATAGCTTTTCTGTCCTAAGAAGATTTTAGCTCCTTCTTCCTAAATTCATGTGTTGCCTTGGGAGAGAGGGGAGAGAGGGCAGAACAGAGAAAAACAGATCTGCAGCTTCTCTAATCTACTGAGACTTAGGATGCTGGTTCCAAATTCTAAGTTTCCAATCCCTAGGATAGAAAATAAAAATACTGAAATCAACTCAGAAGAGAAATCCAGATTCATTCTTCTAAATGTTTGCAGAGTAGGCATGTGGGCCTTAAAGGTCCCATTTCAGGTCACACTCCTACTGTCCAGCTCTCATAGAATTTCAAAGAACTGTCTTGTTCTAAAAAACTATTATCAAACATACACACACAAAAAGAAAAAGCAGTGGTTTGGGGTTTGTTGGAGTGTTTTTGTTTTACTGAGGGGGATGTTCGATTTTGGCTAGAGGTTAAATTGAGAATTATTATTCAATGAATAAAAATTATTGTGGAAATTTTAAAATAACTGTAATGTATTTAATTATCATCTTTAGACAAGCAAAACTCAAATTAAAAACATTCTGTATTTCTGTATATGAGTTATAAGGCATAAGGCTCATATATAACCAAATAAGGAGTGGAAATGAGAAAATCCTGTGGAACATTTTATGCACAAGAAATATAATGAGACAATTTCCTAAGACAGTCAACGTCTAAAATCTACACATTTACATTTTAAGACAAAATTAACAGCCACTGCAACCTTCAAAATCCCATCATTAAAACACACACTGTGCAGCTCAAACCCTAATGAAACCTGATTCTGCTGTTCCCAGCTGGCAACACCTCTCAGTTAAGTGCTGGTAATCACAACACAGGATGCACTAAGCAGGCAAACACACCTGTGTGAGTGTCACAGGGAAACACAGCACTGCCACAAAGCTGCCCCTGAAGCCACCAGCTGGGAGAAAGCTCTCCAAGTGCCCCCTAGTGACTACTGGGTTTTAAGGAGAGGGATCAACAGAACAGCACTGTTTTCATTTCAGCCCTGAACAGATGCTGTACAACAGGCTGCTTCTTGCTAACACCACATCTTTCATTTCCACTTCAGAAGATTTAAGAACTGAACATTCCCTAGGATGGACAGAAATGTTTCTGATAGGGAAGCAGGGATTTTTAATCTCTCTGACATCTCTCTCTGACATGGTGGGGGGTCCACATGTACGTAGGTAGGTATACAGGGCAAAAACAAGTAAAAATGCACATTTACAAGCATTCCAGATACTTGCCTGCACCACAGCATATATCATTGAGAATAATATGCAAATCAGCACTCACAGAACTGGATTCCATTATATACTTCCTGAAGCTTATAAATGCCTGGTGAAAGAGGCGAGCTGGGGAAAAAAAAAAACCCACCAAAATTAATGTGGCCAGGATCAGAAAACTCTATTTGTAAACACCCAATAAAACAAAGAAGCAGTTCATTAAAAATTTGTACCTTAATACAGGCTATTAAACAAAAGTATAAAGGTTATTTTAACTAAGTGGCAGAGACAATGTAAAGAAGCAGTGTTGTGATAAAAAGATCACATTTATTACCATATTTGAATTAAAACAGATTTCACATTGAAGTAATATATTAAAACATTTTCTTACCATCTAGTCCATTTTCTGCTCCTAGTCTTTGAATTTCTTTTCTTTTGTAGAATTTGTTTAAGTTTTTTAGGACTTCACCTGTAAAAAAATAATAACTTTTTTTTTAGCTTCCTCAAAAGTAAATCCCAATCTCCTGGCCTGAAGATCCTGGTTTATAGTCTCCTCACTTTGGAGAGAAGGAATCTGCTGAACAGAGCTCAACTGAACTCTCCCTAAATCAAATACAATCAATGAGTGAGATTGGGGCTATTGTGGAGGACAACCTTCAACTGCAGCAGAGTAAGAACAGCCATGAAGATGGCCCCAGCCATCCCCTGAACGTGCAACTAACAAGTCATGGAACAAACTAATTCATGTTCTGGGGTGGGTTTTTGTTTGCTTTTTATCAGTGCCTATCAGGAAGTTTTAATATGAAAAGCAAATCTGCTTGAACTACTTGGTGACAGCTTTTAATCAACATGCTGAGGTACATTCTTCACCCTGCTTCCACGACAGACCCTTCAGAAAGATAAGGCAAACCAGACACAGTATTCTCTTTTCTCAGGTTAAAAAAAGGAAGGAAGAAAAAAACCCAGAGTTTGTTCATATGTATCACAATTCAGCATTCTTTGAATAAAATATTATACGCTTTTTAATAAACTCTTTCCCTCCCCTAAAAGGCAAGTTCAGTGTTGCAACGAAATTGTATTTACCCACGTACACGCTGATTTTAGTTCATTAAATGTTAGTTAAATGACAGTGCAAAAAGATGTGTCCCCTTTCCATCTACAGCAGATCAGAAATTCACAAAAAATCTAGCAAATTCCATGAACACCTATTCATGAGCTCACATTATTCTTAAAACTCAAGTCTATGAAAACTGCATTATATAATGCTAGGAAAAAAACCCACGGTAAGTGGGTTAACATGTCAAAATCTCACAAACAACAAATGCAGCACATCCCCGGTGCCAGCATAAGTCACTGAACACAACACTGTCAAGTTCTGCTCTCTGCAACTCACTCCATAACTGTCTGACATGATATGGAAAGCTCCCTATGAAATCAACCTTAAATTACTGAAAGGCTGCCTCTCTAAAAACCTGTAACTGAGACAGTCCACTTGGCACAAAGAAAATCACCAGCTGACAAGAATATGGCAAATTTAAATGCACATCCCATACCACGTGCACAGCCAAAGGAGTGTCTTAATGGATTAAGTCATGTTCTGAAATGTTCCCAAAGGCAACGAAGAAGCAAGGGCACCAGCAGGATTACATTTCCTAGGAAGGCATCCACACTCAAGTTTAAGGACCTTGAAATCAAAGACAGACTGGAAAACAGTGCAGCATAAGCAAGCACAGGGCTCAATGCTCTTCAGAACTTCCCTAAGAAGCTCTAGCAATTAACACATCATCAGCCACGCAGCTAAATTCACAGCCCATTGGCCTTCCTACAAGATTAAAAGGTCAATGCCAAAACATGTTTCTATCCAAGGCAACATGACACTGGCCCCACAACCAAGGTCATGATCCTTCCTAAGCACAAACACTTGTCTTAACAATAAGGAAAATCTAAACAAAACAAAGCTGGCACTGCAGCCCATGTGAGCTTATCCAACTGCACAGACACACTCAGAACATGTGTCCTATCTTAATCACCATCCTTTTTACCATTCACTCCTGTTTTGAGCTTTCCCTTTGTTTACAGTTCTCTCATTCTAGAACTGTGTTTTAGCTCTTACTCCTTAACCACTTTGACTTCTCAGCATTTTTAAGGTTCTCTGTAAAAAGACAGCCCAACTGCAGTAAAGTTCAGAAATCATTCAGTTAGTCTCCAATGTATCAGATTCATTTAGATGTTTCAACCCTGTTTTCAGGAAGACTTTTGAGTCATTTCCCTGTATCTCTGATGACAACAATCCACTGCAGTCAGGTATATGTTACCACTGGGGCAGCTGAAGTGCTTTATTTTAGAATTCCTCCCCAGCTATTAGACTCCCATTGTCCAGTCCAAGCAACCTGTTCATCTAACAAGCCCCCCCTGTTCAGGCATCTCCTGCTCCTGCCACATGAATTGCTGTCAATACCTGGTCTTTCCTGACTTGCACTTCCCACGAGTAAAGCACAGCCACATGCTCTGACAATTGAAGCCACAGAACTGACATTCAATGACAACTGAAGATACACACACCAACAGAAGATACACACACCAAAATTGAAAGCATTCATTAGCACTCACAGGGGTACACTTCCTATGAAGTCGTGGAAAACAGAAGCAGTGAATTAATTCCAGGTCTGTTATGAAGGTTTTACAACACTGGCTTTACAAAAGTAAGCTTCTAAAAAGACCTTTAGTCTTCCTAATAGTGTTTGACTAGTGTGAAAACTGTAACCACTCTCACTTGTGCAAGTAACAAGCTAAAAAGAGGATTCACACTCAAGTAACGCTCACTAACAAAGATTCTTCACAAGCTGTAACCAGAAAGCTCATAAATACACATCTTTCTTTATTGAATCTAGTTCAGTACTTGGCAGCATAATCTGAAAAAGTATCTTAATTTAAAATATAAAAAAACCAGGTATAATAATACTGTGTGTGATCAGAACCTGAAGGGGGAAGCAGAGGAAGACTATTTATTTCATTTTTTAAAAATGGCTACATGTTAAGGAAGGTCTTGTGCAGTCTTCTCTAACATTACTGGGTTTCAAAATGCCAATACTTTTAAAATACATTATTGTTTTTTCAAAATACTGTTGACAGCAACAAAGAGAGCACCAGAGGCCAACAAGCCAGATGAGCACACACAGATCACCTGGCTGCTATTCCTTGCCAGTCTCACAGAGAAGAACGTCAGGCTCTCTGAAGTAGTTAGTTTTCACCTGTGCAAGCACACATAATTTTACCCAATCTGTTCTCTCTCAACAACTTAGCAAAGACCAAACAGAATCTATACTTAATTTCCCAGAGCATTTTAGTTGCAGTTTTGAAAAAAATCCAACATAACTGCTCCTCTAATAAGTGAGACAACAGGTAATGTACAAGTAAGAAGCCATCATTCATCTTTATTGGCACCTGAGGAATGCACTATTCATATAAAAGACAAGTCTGTCAACGCAGATTTTTGCATTACAGCTGTTCAGAATTCTTCATCCTGAGAAGGCTTTTTTTTTAGCTTTCAAGGCCAGATATTCTTTTTTCCACAGTTCTGAACTATTAAGATAATTTGCCTATGCTCCTATACTCTGGAGTTAAGATAAATAATATATCATCAGAACACTTAATTAAGAGAAGATATGAAAAAGATTTCCATTAGCACCCTTAATGCTTCCAGATCAGCAAACATCAAAAGAACCAAGAACTTGCTCCTCATTTACCAAATCTTGAAAGATCATGGAGTCATAAGAGCACAGAACTGTCTGGGTTGGAAGGGACCTTAAAGACCATCTCATTCCAGTCCCCTGCCATGGACAGGGACACCTTCCACTATCTCAACCTGCTCCAAACCCCATCCAACCTGGCCTTGGACACTCCTAGGGGTGATGCAGCCACAGCTTCTCTGGGCATCCTGTGACAGAGCCTCACCTCACTACAGGAAAGAATTATTTTCCTAATACCCAATCTAAACCTACCCTCTGCCCATTTGAAGCCATTCCCCCTTGTCCTATTACTTCACCAAGTTTTGATCTAGGCACATTCACACACAGAGAGTCTCTTTGGTCTCTAACATCAATATTTGAGGAAACTATGTTTTTTAAGCTCAGATACAGTTATGGTTCTGGAATGCACAAGATTAGAGTTTGGCTGCAGGGCCCACCTCAAGCCAAACACCTTTACCCTGACTGCACCAAAACAAAGAATGGAGGAAGCAGGACAGCAGTTTCCTCCACACGCCTATTGGCCCTAGTCAGAGAATATTCTGAGCTGGAAGACACCCACGCAGATCATGCCCTGCACAGCACAGCCCCACGAATCCCACCACATGCAGGTGTCATCTCACCCAACACTTTATCCCGCTTCACCTTCACAGGCACAATTAGCTACGCTGGTCAGACAACCTGCAGGGAAGGACCCCCTGCTCTTAAGGGGAAGGGTCTTTCTGACCCCAGGAAAGGACCCGAGAGCAGCAGGGGACAGTTCCCTCAGCCCTCGGGAGGGTCACAGAATCAATTAAGCTGGAAAAGACCTCTACGATCATCGAGTCCAATCTATAACCAAACACCACTTGTGCACCAGAGCAGAGCACTGAGTGCCACATGCAGTCTGTCCTTGAACACCTAGAGATGGTGACTCCACCACCTCGTTGGGCAGCCCCTTCTAATGTTTAATCACTTTTCCTGTGAAGAAATTCCTCCCAATGTCCAACCTAGACCTCCACTGGCCCAGCTTGGGGCCGTTTCCTCTTGTCCCGCTGCTGTTCCCTAGGAGCAGAGCCCGACCCCCACCTCGCTGCCAGCCTCCTCTCCTCCTGGCCGAGCCCCATCAGCTCCCCCAGCCGCTCCTCATCAGAC
>VWZP01006149.1:619284-669106 GCA_013396995.1 Dicaeum eximium | reverse complement strand
TCGGCCCGCGCCCGCCCCGCCCACCCGCGCGTGCGCGGCGCTGCCCCCGCCGCCCCCCTCAGCGCCCTGAGGGAGCGCAGCGCCCCTCACACACAGACGAGCCGGGTTTAGTGAGAATACAGCTGGTTTAATAATTCAAATAGCAGCTTAGGATGTTTTCCCCCCCGCTCGTTACACATGGTTGCACAATCTGAGGCTGGTTAAGTACAATCAAGTTTTTCAAAATCATCGTTCCCAGGTTTAGGACATGCAAGTGACCATGAAAATATTTGGTTGGGGTTTTTTTTTAAACTTTATTCTTTTAAGTTTCTGAACAGGCACTTACATGAGGGAGTTGGATTTGCTCTCAGCCGAAGATATCCACATTAGGAGTATCCTAGCATAAAGTACACAGAGTCTTTGCTTTATCAAAGTGCCACAGTAATAAAACAGTTCTTACAGAAATGTAATTTGATTATTTACTTACTCATAAAGTAAGGTTACCAATGACACTTGCACCGGAGTTGAGAAGCCTTGCTTTAAGGCCAAGTGAACCAGAGGTGCAAGTTGCCCTCCCGGCAGCAGCTGCGCTCCGTGCCCGAGCCACAGCCTGGTAACACAGCCCTGCTCTGCGCTCAACACACGGACACCAACTCTTTTAAGATACTTCTTCAAACACTAAATGCCTACGAGATGATGATAAAGACAAACCATCTGCTGTGCCAGACAAGCCTCCAAGTTTTAAGGCCTGCCTGGCTGCAAATACCTTTGCAGAAGCCCACAAAAAGCTTGTTTGCTCTAACAGGCCCAGAAGGATGTCCTTTGAGGACATTTTGCCTCTCCTGTCAGGACAGTTACAGAGACTGACTGTGAAGACAGTGGAATCATGAAGCCCGGAGGAAACACAGTTTCACATATTTGCAAAATAATCATGTTACTGGCATTTATTTAATCAATAAGATAACTATGTTCAAATACCTTACCCGCTCACCACCTGAAGGTGAACTCATGACACCCCTAGAGTCACTAATTACTGGGTAACGAGCCCCCAAAAGTCAGGAGCGACTCATGTGAAAGACTTAGAGAAGTTTGACAGAGAACTGGGGGAGAGAGGACAAAGATGTTTCCCAACATTCTTTGTTACTGACAGATGCAAATCCTCTTAGAACCTGCTGGTGAGGTGTCTGAAGGCTCCAATCATAGTGCATATACATGCAGCTTCAGTTAAACCCGGTCTAACTTAGTAATTAGGAGATTGTAGGACAAATGCACCATAAACCTTGATTTTTAGTGTGATTTAGTCAATTGTGTCTTAATGCAGTTTCAAAACAAAACAAAGCAAATAAGCAACATTGGAAACAAACATGCAATAAACAACATGAGAGACGGAAATGCTTCAGTCTACACCGTAGAGGTGAGCAGCAAAAATCAAATATACCAGCCTACCATGCATGGAAATAACCAGATTTAAGCTTTTGCATACCCAAGTGCATACAACATTATCAAATAAAAGTAAATGTGCAGTATAAAATAGTAGCTTAAGAAAGTTCCAGTGTTTGAGAAAGCACTTTATTTTAAATGTATATACATACTTGAATGTTTAACTGAAGAACGCTTTAGTAGTATGGTAAACGCAGCACTGCAAGATGAAGGAAGACAGTTGTAATGGGAACTCTGGCCTTCTTTTCCCACAGGCTGCTGCCATCTTTAACCTGCTGAAGCACTGCAAAGTTTTTCACCTTAGACCAGTTCACATTTCGGGTTGCTCAGCAGATGCTTGTGACTCTGGAGATTCAAATCGCTGGTGGAAGTTTGTCCGTTGTTTCCTCAGCTTCTCAGGAGCTTTTCTCCATAAAACTATTTCCTATTTGAGGAAGAAAACACTCTTGAAACCAACTGTTACCATTAAGGCAACAGCAGCAAGTATCTTAAGTTCCTGATCAGCTAAAACTTGAGAAAATAAAAAAGATAACCAAACACAAGATCCCACCAAAAAAAAAAGCATACCTACTACTTATCAGTGCAGTTCATATAAAAGTAACAGAAAGACACCACCATTAAGTTTACATATTTAGTTACTGCTTGAATACTTGCAATCTTGAGCAGTTACCCCTTAACTATCCTACCCTCAATTTTAATAGTATTAAGGAGTTCAATAAATTTTTCTTCCTCCTTTTCTCAAAATCCAAAGCCTACCATAGCCACTGTATGCTTCAGCTACCTCTTGTTTTGCATGTTTAATTACACTGTCTTGGCTGCTTCGTAGTAGGAAGATTCTGATCTAGCCCACACAGCCTCTTCCAGTGGCCCTTTTGGCTACACCTTTCCTCAGGATCACCTCATCTTGTCTAACATTTTCAGTCAAATGCCTTAGTCGTTATTAAGGCTTTGCAGTTTTGAATCCAGGAGGGGAGATTTCTCTGCAGGAGTTTAAGGAAGCAAACAAATGCACCAGTAGCTCATTCTACCCACCCTGTGTTTTGCCTGGGTATTCCCAAAGCAAGTTCTATGGTACTGCACATCCTATCCTTGCTGGAATAGCATCCAGCACCCCCCTTGGCTCCTTTTCTGCAAGGTAACATCATATACAGAGCTGTCAACACACTTGCCAGCAGAAATGCTTATGCCACACATGAAGCACCTGCTGAAGGTTCAAAGCAGCATGTAAAACAGCCCACATAATTCTCCAACAGGACTGCTATAGACCATACCTGCTGTTTGAAGTATCGTCTGTCTTCTTCATCCACAAGCACCAGATTTAAGAAGTACCTCACTGAAAATTTTTTGTTCACATCCCTCATTGTTGGAGTTGGGTCATAGCCTGCTAAGAACAATCTTATAGGAATTGATTCACCTGCAAAAAACAGAGAGCTTGAATTAGTTCCTTACAACTGGAATCATTAATACAGTTTCAGAAGACATGCAAAATAAAAGCGGTTCCCCACGCACTGTCTGTGCTGTTCCTTGGTTAAAAAAAACCAAACAAACACGCACAAGGCAAAAAAATACCCACCAAAAAATCAGAAACATAACACTGAGCACAGAAGCAAGTATGAAATGAAAAGTGAGAACCCTTTCTCAGTGCAAGCATGGTAGCCAGGAAAGCCAGAAAGATCAGTATTTTGAACTCTCTAGAGCTGGTGTACACCATGGAGTCAGGTTGATGAAAGAATCAGTCATAGAATTTCCAAAGGTAAATAAGGGTAAAAGTTACTGGGATCCCAAGAAAATGCCCTAAGTCCATAAAAATGTCTTCTCCAAATAGAAAATGCATCATCATTTCAGCAACCTAAGGAGAAGGGTGGTTTCTCCACTTAAAAAAAATTGTATAAGTCCTCTCTCCTGCCCCAGATCTTTTAACACTAAATGCTCACCCTTTAAAACAATCACAGTTATTTACCTTTAACTGGTGCACCATCCATTATTTCGTACTTTGCAATGGTTTCAGTCTCTGTTGTGGTACTGGGTCCTGGTGAAACAAATTTTTACTGTGAGAACACGCCTCAGTTTTAAACATCTACGAAGTTTTAATGCAACAACTTCCATTCTGCAGCATTTAAATGAACACAGCACTGCATTTTTGCCTTTGTCTTGCATGTGAATCAGACATGGCTAAAGCAAGAAAAACCCTCTCCCAGCCATGACATCTCTTTCTTACTCTCCCCCCACCACACTGACACAGAAGAGGCAGGCACCAGAGCTTCAAAGGAGCCCTGGATATGCAAGCTTTAAGGGACAAGCAAGAGGGTCTGGAATCTTAAAACTGTTCTGCATGGTGAGCAGTGCTAGCAACTGATACTGCTAGGCCATGCTCAAACTAGAAACTGAAGGGTTATCAGCCAGCTCAAGAGCCAGAAATAAAGTAGAGCTTTCTGCCCTTCCTCTACTGGAAGCTTTCTCATTCTCCATACAAGAAGCTCCCAAGAACCCCAGCTACTGGGGAATGAAGAGTCATGAGCCACAGCCTCTTCCAGCCTTGTTCTGGCGAGTACAAGCCTGATCTGCAATCATCAAGCTGTTTCTGCTTCAAAGCCACTTGATATTTCCATCATATCAATTTTTTTGGATGACAGAAAATTACACACTTCTAGAACATGACTGATTCATGCTAAGTTTACCAAGCCTCCTTAACCAGTTAATCCCTGTAGAGGCAAAGGGGTCTTCAGGATGCATTTTACACCTCTTCCCTTGTTCATTATCTATTAAAGTTGATTAAGCTACTGTATATTTATGCCCAAGTTCCAATTACAAAGATTCACATTTGTGAAGAGTCGCAAGAGTCACAACCCCAGAACAGTTAAACAGACTGACAGCATTGACTACAAAGCATTATTGCCAAAGCACAAAATGCAAATGGGTAGTCAAACACCAGTGAGAAAGAAGCTGCTGGAGCACTGGGTTTAGCCAGTGCTGCAACTACTGACTTCACTCTCCAGGTCTGCATAAAGCTCAACTGGCACACAAGTTGCCATTTCATTTGGACCTTGTTTCTCTTACCAATTCCAGTAACCTCCTTTTTGATCAGCTGCAACTCCATGTGCTGAATTTTTATTCTCACTAAGAGAAAATAAATTTTTCCAACAATCACATCCTTTAAGTGATACCTTTAAAAGAACAAAATTTGGGAGTTTTGTTAAAGAATAAACACCTTCTTGAACACAAGTCACACAGGCAGTTATCTGCCTGGAAACTACTTGGAGCTTACTTTCCCACTGAACTAAGCACTTCAGCCAGACCAGAGCAACTAAAATATTCCCCTCATTCTGTCAGTATCAGTAAGGGAAGTGCTATTAGTCACACTGAAAAGGTGTAAATGCAAAAATTAAGTCTTAAATTTTTGCTAGTGACCTTCCTGTTAGTACTGAACACAGAACAGCCAACTATATCTCAAAAAAGGCCTTTGTGTAATTAGTACTTTACATTTTAATTTTCCAGAAGGTGAAGTTGGTCACCATATATTACATACTGTACTCTTTTATACCAAGTTATTTACTTAAAGCATTTTGCTCTGACACTTACTTTGACTTATTGTATTCAAACTCTATATGGAGACAGTCTTCAATGCCTACTTCCATTTTGATGGAGTTGTTTACATCTGGGTAGGTAGCAAGCTGGTGAACAATGAGATCATATTCTTTCACCAAGTCTGACAGCCGTCTCACTATTGTCACTTTTAGAAAATACCTAGGAAGAAAGCCACTGAATTAGCCAGAATTATTCAGAGCCCTCTGTGTAAGTAAGAGCCCTCGTGTCCTGAAGTAGAGATATTCTTTGAAAGATCAGTGTACAGTCTCATAAGACTAAGTAGAAAAGAGTAAGACACCAAAATACAAGACAAAACACTCATATGTGGGAGTGCTTTCTCCAGTTCTAGGTATGGGTTTGGGTTTTTTTAAAGCAGAGACATGGACTGTCTTCACTTGATTGAACGGAATGAATTTTATTTATATAGATAGCATTAAGTGAATCCAAATTAAGTTGAAGACCACATTGTGTTAATATCTCCACAACTCCAATCAAGGCACACTAGCTACTGGCTTTTACATGTTCTATGTAATAACTAAAAGGAGAAAGAGGGGGGCAGCATAATTGCTAAATTATGAATTTTCTGCAGGGGAGGAGAGGAAAAAGACAACGTTTAACAGTTACAAACCTCAGTCTGACGTTGGCACCAATGTAGGATTCATATGGCTTTTCAACCTGCATGAATTCAAAGTCATAGTTTCTGCTTTGGGTCAGTTCCCCAGGTAAGGCCAATTCTTTCACTAAGTTCACAAATTCATGGGTATTGCTTTTGTCATTGAAGAGTTCTAAAGTTAGAAAATTAAAACGAAAATATGTTTCAGAGTTTATTTTTAGCAAACAAAATTGTCTCTAATTTGGCAGGAGCAGGTGGGAGAGTGTAAGAGAAGCAATTAACTTAAAATATATATATTTGACCCAATGTTTTATTCTGGTTTTTGAATTACCTTCAGTTCTGGCAACCTACAGTTAGCATCCCTAGAGAACTAACTGGAATGAAGAGAATACATTGAGAGCTTCACTAGCATGGCACTGTTTGTTAATGACAGTTTAGCTAGTTTAATAAGTACATCTTGCTTTGCATGCTCTGTAATTAGCATTGCTTGGTTTTGGCTTCCAGCATTTATTGCTGCAGGGACAAAGCCTAAGCAATGACAGGACTGCCTTATTTAGGACAGGCCAGCAATCCTAATCTGGTCTGCAGATTAACAACATCTAGCAAATAATTTATTATTACTACTACTCTACAGTCAAATGGCTTATTATGACCCCTGGTCTAAGTCAGTCATTTGGAAACAAAGGCAGTTTCACAGCAACAGCATCTCCTGCCCCCAGAGCAGTGTCAGTTATTCATTCCTAGATGTGTCACGCAATTCTCACCAAAAATTACCCTAAAATCAAAACTCAAATACTTCAGTATCTAAAAATAAGCTTCCCTACCATTCAAAACTGAACATCAGCATTGGTAGTTGGTGTTACACAGCCTAAAGTTTTTCAGAAAAGAATAAATGAACTAAACAGACCAACCCCACAATTTATCATTGCCAGTGTGGTAGAAACTGACACTAACTAGTACCACCTACTTTTTAACAGGACCACAAATTGTCTAAAAATGTACTTAGTTTGCTGGGACAAGCATTTATCTAATGCATAATTCATCTAATGCTGCATATCAAATACTTTTTGTGCCAGTCAGCCCAAAAAGCTGTACACTGAAGAGCTGGTTTAACATACAGCTTTGATATGGAGTTAGTCTGCAAATAGTGCAGAGAGATCACACTACTGGAATGCCTCCTGCATTTTTATACTAACGCTTGGAAGGATCCAAGAAAACATGGACAAGTACAAAGAGCAGTCGTTTAAACCACATCTGCATAACTCTGTGGACTTCCAAATATAGCATAACAGAAAGTCCCAGAAATGCATGGATTTCAAGAAACACTACATCAAATTAAATTCATCTAGAGAATAAAATGTGTAAGTCAAGAGTAGATGAAAAACAATCTGTACAGCTGTTAGAAGACAACAGACTAAATGAAGCTGACATACCTAAGCTCTTTTTTTCCTCAGTCTATATGCCTCGCTCCCATCACAGCTTTATTCTCAAAGTTTAAATTTACAACCCTACTGATCAAAACCTCAAAGGATAAAGCAGCAGGTGCCAGATCTCAGTCATATCTGCTACACAACACTTCAGACACAGACTACTGGAGCCTACTGACTGAAATAGGGAATTTGTGAAATTCCATTTAAAGTCAATTGTATGAGACTGAAACCTGAGTAATTACTTCCAAGGGGGACAACAATGCAAAAGGTCTCTGAGAGGAAAGGAATTTTAGCATCAGCCCAAGGATGCAGAGAGATTACCTGGATTGGTAAGAAGTTAGATATAATAAAGATTCCTCATAGTTCAACTCTAAGCAGACTTCGGAAGTTACAAGAAATTTACATTTCTAATAGGTTTTATAAAACCAACTACCATAAAATTTTTTAAATTATTTTGCTATAGGCTGCCTCATAATTTATTTTCTATGCCTCTTCTCTTTCAGAGAAGACTGCAAGTTTAGTTTTCCTAAATCTCTAGTGGTTATAACCGAGCTTTTAGCTAGTCTGAAACAGAATGAATACTCACCAACCCCATTCTCCCTCATATGTACAGATCTTTCTCCCAATGACTTTCTGAGCAGCACAACTTAGTACATCACTTGCTTTAAAGTAAGGAAAACAACTTTCCTCTGGCCCTTATCACCCACTGATCAGAACAGGTTTGAGCTGAATTGTTTGAGCCGAACTGCTGATAGTCACAAGTGCCAAGTTGCATAAACCACAAGTACCTAAAAGCCCCTTTATAGCTTAAACTCACCAATTTGTCCTACAAATTCAATTCTAATTCCTTGGTGCTCTAGTCTCTTCCCATGTTTAAGGGAGACGTTCACCTACCAAGGTAAAAAAAAAACAAACACAAGTTAAGTTTTTTCAACATTTTCACACTAACACAATCTCAATAAAAAGGAAAACCTACTAGGACATGCCTATGGAAACCAAGATCTCTTCTCAACAGCCATACCTGAACTTGAAGGCAGCCAAATCAAACATCATGAAATTAACCATTTCTAAGGCACCACTAAAACATTCAAGAAAAATCTAATCATCCATGAGACTGAATTTTATAAGTAAAATTGGAACTTTCAAGTCCCAAAATTAAGTATCCAAGCCAGAGCTCAAGCAGAGCCAGTCATGATGTTTCAAATCATCTTCTGACAGTCACATCTGGAAGTTCAAAAATGAAACGCCATGAGATTGATTCTTTTCAAGTCATGTGAGCTTCAGTTCCTTCTCTGGCAGACAGCTTAATACTGGTGTTGGCTAAGTCAATGAAAAACAACAGATAATGAAACCTACTATGAAGACTTTCATTTGTGACTCTGATTCTCAAAAACAGACAAGAAAGGATTCCACAAGGTTACGTTGTATTGAAACATGTAAATATTAAGCATATAGAACGTTTTCTTACAAGGCAGTGATGACCAGAGAAATTCCTGTACTCCAAAATCCAGTACACTGTCACTATCTGAGTAGGAAGTAAACCACTGGAACAATCCATCTTTGCGGTGAAAAAAAGGACAGGGTAGAGGGAAGCTGTCCAAAAAATTTCTGGTTTCCCAGACCTCCTCATGCCACTGCACCCGTGTTAGCCAAAACTCATCAGGCATCTCTCAGGTGTCCCCGGTACAAGCAAGCAGTGCTTCAGCAGGTGATCATAAGCCTCTCCCCTCAGTTTCCTGAGTTTGAGGCTCATCTTGTGGCCCTTCTCATCCCTGGAATGATCCTTCTAGAGAAGCAAGATCTTTGTACAAAAAGGTATCACCAGAGCAGGAAGATACCCAGTGATACAGGTCAGTGAAGATCAAAGAAGGCATTCAAAAGTCAATCTCAGAACCCAGCAATATCCAGCTCAAGTCTTTTGAAGGAAAAGTGAATCATAACAGAAGTACTCAGAGAAGGAGAATGGCTCCAGTAAAACAGAGTGATGGCAAGGAGTTCCTAGGTGCAATACTGAATGTAGAGAAATCCCTCTGGCAATCTCAACTTCATTGTCTTTTTTTCCAGTAAGAAAAACACTTGTTGACTCAGCAGTCAGCTCCAAGGTATATGTTGCTCCTCTGCTGCTCCTCTGATGCAATCCAGAAACCACTTCAGGGCACAGAATGCAAGGCTTATCTTCAGGGTATGCACATTTTTGACTGCGCCAGCCAAAAATTACTGTTACCTGTATTGGATTGTGGATTTTGGAGTTCAAAGGGAAGAGGAAGCAGGGAGATCAAGTCTGAAACAGTCTTCTCCTCAGAAGCAATAGTAGGATTGGACATCATTGCACAAAAAGCTTATTCATAAGTATCAGATGACCAGAAATAAATAAACAGTTACTATTCAAAACTGTTGAGTTCTATCAGCTGCCTGAATGACTGTGGTTAAAAAACCATACATAGCAGAAGTTTCCTCTTTGAATAACAACACAAGCTGAAAATGCAGCTTTTATAGCAGTTTTTCATTTACCTTCCAACATGCATTTGCATGCCAGAATCATAACAGTAATTAATGGCCACTTTTAAATAAAAATTTACCTTTCCTGAAACAGATTCTCCATCGTAGAAGAGAAAATGCTTTTCTACTTTACCATCTTCTGTTTTGATTTCTGCAGGTTTTCGTGTTTCAGCATCATTAAGTACAACATCAATCTCACAAACAGGAACGAAAAGGTTTCCAAAAAAACTCTGGAATAACAAGAACTGGATAAATTACTACACAGTGGGCACTCCATTTAAAATGTGGTGTATACTTGCACCTGTACACTATATGCTGGGAAAAAACATATGTGCTTCCACAAAGTTACAAAGCCATTATGTATCAGAGACCCAAGAAATAGTGATGACAAAGGACAGCTGTTCATCTAGCAAATAACTGAAATCAGGGCAGTAACAAGCAGTGACAGCTCTTACAAAATATCATGTTTATAAAAAGTGCACGGCATAATTACCATTACTGCTACTAAAAAAACCCAAACACTAGAGCAAAGTAGAATGGAAAGAAACAATAACAGGATATAATGCAAAGCCCAAAGCATCCCCTGGCTGGGAAAGGGAATAGGGATTTTACTTGCTGCCTCTGCCTACACGCCACTGCTGTCTTAGCAGACAGCACCAGCAGCTTTGAGAGGCAGCAGCTCTTCACAGAGCCCACCTCAGGTGCACAAGGCTGCCATCAGAGAGAGGGGGTGCTACAAGTGTACCTGTAACACTGCTTCAGGCACAATGTTTGTCCTCACCTTTCCCCAGCACACGCTATGCTCGACCTTATGACCGGCACCAAACACAAGAACCCAAGAGATCATCCTTTGATCTTACACAAACATTTCCTTATGAGAAGCTGCAAAACATGTTAGTGGCTCTGTGGGAAACTCAACAAGATTAGTACAAAAGCCAACATTTTCCTCCTAAGACTTAGGCACTAATCTGCTTTGATGTACTAAAGCAGACTACACTTCACTAATTCAGTGTGATTTTTGAGAAATCACACTATGTTCTCCATGAGAACACCTGCTTCAATCAAGATGAATTTGGTATACATGAAACAGTCTGTCCTGGTTTTGGCTGGAGTTAACTTCTTCTAGATATAAGTTCTTCTAGAGTTAATTTTTTCTCAGTAGCTGATACAGCGCTGTATTTTGGATTCAGTCTGAGAATAACATTGATAACACACTGATATTTTAGTTGTTGCTAAGTTGGGTTCATTCTAAGTCAAGGACTTTTTTGTGCTTCATGCTCTGCCAGTGGGGAGGTACACCAAAGAGCTGGGAGGGAGCATGGCCAGGACAGGTGATCCAAACCAGCTCAGAACATCCTGACCCATGTATAAACTGGGGGAGTTATCAGAAGGGGCTGACAGGGGTCTGACATCAGTCACCAGGTGGTGAGCAACTATGCTGTGCATCACTTGTTTATGTTTCTTTATTATTATTATTTACCATTATTATATTTTCAATTTCAATTATATTTTTCAATTATTAAACTGTTATCTCGACCTGCAAGTTTTATTTTCGCTCCTCCTCCCCTTCCCACCAGGGTGGGGAAATAAGCGAGCAGCTGTGGCGGTGCTTTCTTGCCAGCTGGGGTTAAGCAACACAATCATTGTCACTTCATCAATTCAACATAAAAAAAATCCGAATAAGAACTCTTTCCAAGACATTCTGAGGACCTGAAGTTTGAAATGCAGCATAAAAAACAAAGAGCCTAGGGGAAGATTTGATGTGAATGCTGCTGCTTAGCAGAAAGAACACTGAGTGACTTCGTCCTCCCCCCTCCTAGAGAAAAGAACACAGAGCAAGCTGGAGCTATAGAACAGTGATCCATACAAGACCTTTGTATGTGTTCAGCAACTGGCCCGACTCCAACCCACAAAGATGTATATGACTCTGACTGAAACCCTGTTATATCTACTATGCATTCTGAGGTGAAAGCAGCTGCAGATGACCAACAAGGCCATCAGATGGAAGACCAAAATGTCTTCCAAGTCTCTGCCAAGCACAGATTTGCTTAGACTACTGAAAAATTATTTTTGTTTTTTTTTAAACAGTGCACACTAGAACCCTTACTGATTCTTGGCTTCTGGGGAAGAGCAAGAGAAAAAGAAGAAAGTTTCAATAAGAATTCCAAACTGTAGACTATTTTAAACACAAGATACTTTTGAGCATGGCCACATTTTTTCCTTGAAACTGTACTTGTTTTCCAGATTAATCTTATACTCCCCCCTAACTAAACAAGGAAGCATGTTACCTTTAAGCAAACTATACAGGATGCTTTCACAGTACTTTCTGAATTACAAGCTGACCATTTAAATGGTCAACCAGACCAAATATTGGTAATATATCTGTTCTCAGGAGACTGCATGTAAATATTTCAACTGCAGTCCTTCCAGATTAGCTATGATTTCCTTCAGAGAGAACAAGAACATATGAAATAAAGAAGTCAACAGCAGGCATGTCCTCCAGCTGCTATCAAAGATACTACTGCAGGGAAACTATGCAAAACAAGAAGTATTTTAGATAGCTATCATAGGGCTTAGTATGTTACAGTTTAAGAGAATGCACACAGAGAACTGGGGTTTCCAGAAACTGGCCAAATGCCAGGCTACACTCTTGGTTTTGTGCAAAAGACAGACGCCGGAGATTCTGCTACATCAGGACCAAAATAAAGCTGCGTTCAGCGCTGAAGTGTAATAGGTGCACTGAAGGACTTGTGGGATTGCCAGCGGCTGACAGAGGGTACAGACAGCCCAGCTTCACACGGAGCCCTGAGCAGCCTCTGCACACGTGTTAAGGAGCCCCAACACCCCAGAACCACAGAGCCATCGATCCCGATGACTCTTTCCAGCACGTATTTTTTAACCTCCTCATCCGAGCACACCGAGCACTTCGCCCAGCCCGCCAGGCACAGGGCGGACGCCGTTTCCCGGAGGGTGTGCTCCTGAAGGATCACAGTCCTGAGCTGCGGGCGCTGCCTCACGGCACTGCCGGAAGATCCACCGATAACCCAGCTCCGCCGTGCGCTCTCCCCGACGGCAGCGGTGCGGGCACACGGAACCCGAGTTTCACCACCAAACCCCGCCCTACCGCGGTCATGCGGGCACTTTTAATCCGCACATAAAATTAATAACCCTCTAAATCCTTGGTTTTGGAAGGAAGGAGGGGGAGAGGAGGCACCGCCCCGCCCAGGCCTCCGCCGCCTCAGGCGATGGCGGATCGGCGCTGTCCCCCCCCCCCCCCGCACTCGCCCTGGGACGCGCCCCTCTGCACAGCCCTCACAGCCGCCTCTCCTCCGCGCCCCCCCCCGCACTCACCATGGTACGCGCCCCCTCCGCGGCCCGACACCGGCCCCGCGCGCACCAGCACAGCCACCCCCGGCCGCGCGCCCCGGGTCATGTGACCTTACGGGCCCCCCCAGGCCACGCCCAGTCCCGCGCCGGGACCACGCCCCGCCGCACGTGACCGCCCTCTCCAGCTCCGTGCCCGCCCCGCGAGGGCGCCCTCTGGCGTCCGGGAGGCGGCAGCGCTGTGCGGGTCCCCTCAGGAAACGAGCGCGGTAATAAACCTTTTCTTTTGGCAGCATTTCGCGCTCCTTTTCGGGATACGCCATTGGCTGACTGCTGTAAAAGTGCAGGCGGCTCCCAGCGCACCAAGGGTTGGAATTTATCCCTCTCAGAGCACGATGACTTTCCCACAGAGCTGGCTGCGCACCCATCGCTGTCGTTCCCCCCATTGGGACGGCTGCTGCACGCACACACATAAAAAGGCAGCTCAGACTGAATAACAACGCTTTTAGTAAGTGAAAGCAGTAAAGATCCTAAGGCAAAGTTTTTATTGATGCTGGTTTAAAACCACTTGATGGCTGTCGGGTCAGGCTCTGGGGAAGATGCGAGGGAGCGGAACATGAGGACGACGTCTGCAGCCCTACAGGAGCAAATCCTCCTCCGACAGCTTTTCCTTCAGCTCGCTGCCTCGCAGGCTCTCCAGGAAGACAGACGGCTTTACCTCAGAGAAGCTGTAACTGTCACCAAGCCCCGAGCCAGAGGCTGGCTCTGCTTCCACCATGGTATTGGACCCAGAGCCAGAATCCTCATCCGAGAGAGGGAATATGTCACCCAGCTTCTGGTATCTCTTCATCCTGAAATGCAGAGTGGTAATTTTCTCTCTCAGGTGAACACATCACAGATTCATGTTACTGTGGACGAGCCACGCTGTGACAGGACTGTCAAGGCAGGAATAACACCTTTTGGGGTGACATTAATGACAACCACGTGGCAAAGGAACTTACAAGGACGGGTCTGCCATGGGAGGAAGGATCCTGTTGGCCCCACCGGCGGGCAGGTAAAACCAAGGCCCCTTCTCTTCGATGCAGTTAGCGGCCCCAGGGTCGGGCCGGCACCTCACCCTCTTGTACCTCGCCCTCTGCATCGGAGCACCTGATGGAATCAGCCACACATTGTCCACAGGGATCAGGGCATTATTCACCACGTCCTATGAACCTTATGAGCACCTAATAAGGCTTAAAGGAGTGGATGAAAGTAATTTGTGTTTTTGCTGATTGCTCAACCTCAGGAAAAGTAAAGTAACCCTGAAGACTTTTCTTAAAATGGCTACTGATATCCTAAGTGACATTTTTGTCATCAGAGACATCAGGCACATCTCGCACATGGCACCAGGAGCTCCATGAAAAATCCCAGGGAATCCCCTCACATGCAGCACCAGGAAATCCATGGAAACCACAGCTGTCCCAACAAGGCTCATCCCCAGCTCACCGTATGGCACAGCTGTGGGGGACCTGGGGGCTCAGCCTCCTGCAGCTCTCCTTGAAGGTAGAGGTATGTGAAAATATTGTGAAAACCTCTGGGGACAGTGCACCCAGTAGAGAGCTGGCTTCCGTGCTCTCTTTCCTCTGCTGGTTTCAGCTCTGCCCCTTCAAGTTCAAGGGGCTGAGTTTTGGTGGGGAGGTGAAAAACTCAAGGTGTGCCACGGGAGCAGGTTTGAGGTTTATGGAGGCTCTGGGAGCACTTGCCAGAGGAGAGACAGTTCAGGTGTCTCCTAGACTCTACAAGGCTTTGTAAACCCAGGTTTTCAGTTCTGGTGCTCCCCAGGTGCCTGACTGGGGCTGTCACTGAAAATGTGGGTCTTCAAAAATACCAAAACGACAAAATAAGGATCACATAAAGATAGGAGCAGTGACATTTCATCCTTCCTCTTGGTCTCATGTAATTAATTTGTTCAGAAACCTCCTGGTGCATTCTCAACCTGTTGGCATGTTATCTATTTTTTTTATCCGTTTCTTGGGAATATCTTTCTGTAATTACACTTCTCTATTGCCCTATATATTTCCATAATGTACTGGATGACTTTCAGCTACCTCCTACACTACTCTGTAGAAGAAAAAAGATCTCATGGGTGTAATCTCCTGCTGCTTCTACAGTAAATTCCTTTTTCATACTTATTCTTCTCGCCTATTATGAAGAAGATTTTTAATAATAACAGTGGCAACAAAATAAACAGCTGCAGCTGAAAAATTTACAAATAAGCAACACAGAACAAGCAGGCCATAATCCCTCAAAGATCAGTCTCAGAGTGGTAATGCATAATGAGAGCCTATCACTATCACAGCTTTGGTTTGTGGACAAATTATACTCGACATGCTTGAAGAGCAGTTTTTCTCTCACAAGAAACAAATCCATGGGGCACGGCATCATGAATCAATATTTCCCTTCTGTCATTATAGTGGTATATGTTGCAATATTTTACAGAATAAACCGTTTAGTTTCCTCATACTTACAACTTGTTTCCTTTCCCGCTCCCCCCAGAAAGCAGACCGGAGGAGTTATGACATGGGAACTGTTACATACTCTGTCTGTAACTGTAACTGAGTAACAGCAGTAACCAGACCACTATGAAAGGGACATTTAGAAAAATATAGATTGAGATATGTAGGCTGAAACATGCACGCATGCAACAACATAGTTTATGAAGTCTTTTCTCAAAAATTGAAATGCTCCAGTTGCAAAAAGCACATTTTCGTGCCATTTCCCTTCCCAAAAAGGAAATATTATCAAAACAGACTTTCTGAGTAGATCTCACTACCCCCAAAAGAAGGCCAGTTTGTAAAATTCGGAGGCTGCTTACTTGGCCTCCAGTGCATAGCCCAGAAAGAGGATTACCGAGAGAACAACCGCCCCGTTTACCTTGTGCTGTGTATCCCACAAAGAGGATTAAACAAATAGCCAGGAAAATCCTCCCGTTACATCTGATAAGGAGCTGCATTTTGGCTGGCATCCCTCTGCTCGCAGCCAGCCTTCACCACAGCTTCACACTTCAGAAATAAGACGGAGCGAGGAGATCGACTTTTAGAAAAAGTTTCCAAAACCTCAAACCCAGCCCATAACCTGCGTCACCACTTCCTGATTGACGAGAGTGAGACATGAACAGAAAAACCCAGCACTGTGGCCTTCCTGCCTTCATCAATCCAAATTAAAAGTTCCTCTGCCTTCATCTCCTGTTTTGCCCAAGGAGGAAAAAACCCAGGACCCACCAGCTGGACTGAAGGTGGTGCTGCCAGCAGCCTGTGGTCAAGGCACACATCCCACCCCACCTCTGCCAAATGCTGAGAAGCTCCAGAGTGAAAAAGCAGTGCTTAATGTTCCCTGATTTTCAGTCAGCCAGCTGCATTTTTGCATTGGCACTGGCACTCTTTTCCCTTCCTCAAGCCCTCACCAGTTCACCAGATGGGTTAGAAGCCAGCTACTCGCAGTCAGTACATGTTTCACCAACTGGGGAATCATCTTTTTCCACAGAAGTAAATCATCTCTGGAATCTCATGCAGGCTTGGGTGTTTTTTTTTTTTTTTTTTTTTTTTTTTTTTTTTTTTAAAAGCAGAAACATTGATGTTCACAGTAGAAGTGAAAAAAAATGTATTACATTAGATAATATATTCTCATAGAAACATCTCAACTCCTTTCTGGAAGGGCATAGGCAATTTGCTTGGCCAGATCATCATTGTGTGGTGCAAATGCCCCAGGCAATGTGGCAAAGGGTTTGGATCACATGTGGCTCCACAAGGTACACATCTGAAAAGCCATGAAAGCTCTTACATAGATGGAAAAATAGAAGCTCCCTTTCAGCTACTCATACCTTTTGCTTGCCTTTTAGCTGTGATTAAACCAGGCTTGAGTTCACTTAAGAAGAAATTACGAACGACGAGGTTATCAAAGCAGTGGAGGTTTTTTCTCAGAGTGCTGCTGGATTAACTGGGACACTGACGTGTGGGCCTGACGTGCTGCAGCACCTTGTTGGTCCTGGGGCTGATAGTGCAAGTTGTCTGTGGCAAATCTATTTTTGTGTGGTGGAAAGTCCACAGAGGCCCAGGGGGGATCTAGGCTGAGTAGTGACTTTCCCCAGGGCATGGTGTTCTACTAAACCCTATGAAGCAGCAGAAAAGATTCCAGCAACTCCCTCCCCTCTCCAGGCTGGGATTTACCACCAGACTGAGGGATTGAGTTGCATGTTTAGCTTTATGAGCCTCTGCACATGGGGTTTTTTCTCTGGCATGGGAAAAATAGGAGACTCAAACCAAGCAGGTACAGAAGGACTCGTGTAGTGGTTATTATTACTTCCCTTATTTCTACTTTGTATTTTTAGCATCATCTTTCTTTTCTCTTTTCTTTCTCTTTTGTTTTCTGTTTTTTCTTTTCTTTCTTTTCTTTTCTTTTCTTTTCTTTTCTTTTCTTTTCTTTTCTTTTCTTTTTTCTTTTCTTTTCTGGCAGTGCTCAGCATCAATAGGAAGCTGGGCAAACACGTGAGGGAGATGATCAGCCTCCACTTGCTGAAGGCTGCGGAAACCCTGCCTGCAATAGCAGCTCTCACTTTCCACTGATCATGGGTACACGCTGAGCTGTTCCACACCCCTTCACTGTGCACAAACAACCTCCATGTGAGAATGCAAAACTCCACTGGATGTTTTTGCCCTTCTCACCAGCCCAGGGCATTTTCCACCATAGCACTGGAAGCCCCATGGGATGCAGCCAGAGCAATGCCCACCAGTGGGCATGGTCATGGGCAACTGGGGATTCTGTGGCAGCTGGGGAAGCTGCTGTGGGTAGGGGAGCTGCAAATTCCCTGTATCTGGAGAGAGATCTTGAGTTATCTGTCTTGTATCATCAGCTGATGGGAGAACTTGTAGCACTGGCAGTTTTGCCACACAGTATTGGGGTTTTTTTCTGTGTCTGCAGCACACCTCAGGAAATGAGATTGCTTTACAATTGGTTGCTGTGGGAAGTCCAAAGCAAATGTTTCACCCCTATTTCATGTACATGTGTGTAACAGGGCCTTGAAGCCTGCAGGGAGGGTCAGCCTTTGCCCACCTCCTGCCCTGCTGCGCTCTGCCGGTGCCCACACCCCACTGTGCTTGGCAAGTAAAGAGATTTCCACCTTCCTGCAAACATGGGAGTGAGTGGAGACCTGGATCTGAAACAGTCTGGGATGTGCAGGAGTTAAAAGTAAAGCGTGCCCTTCGTGGAGTGTCGTGGGATTTCCAAGGAACACCATCTGTAAACCACTCAAGACACACAATGAAAATAATCAGCTCTAATTTTAAAAAATCTCATCTTGGGCTAGAGGCCACAAACTGCTGAAAGTTAACAAACTTTCTTATTTTTAAACAGAGAACAGCACATGAGCTAAACTATATTGGAACACTAACCTTGAAACGTGCCATGGCATGACTATCAGACTTCAAAAGAAACTGGATTTTAAGTTAAATATTTTAAATCTACAGAGGAGAGCACAGTCACCATACCAAGGTCAGCTACCTCAAATTTGCTTTCCATAAACTGTGAGGAATATTGATAGGATAATGTTATTCCTGCATAGATCCTGTGTATGTAAACTGAAAGATTGAATATCCCAACAGAACAGGCCTACAGTTAGAAGCAAATAAATGAGGAGCAGGATTTGAGAGCACAGTTTGCTCCTGGAGCCTTGCTTACAGCTCCTGCACTGAAGTGCTGCCATTATTTTCAAGTCACATGCAAAGCAGATTTCTTAACCTGCAAAGCTCTCGCTTTGCATTTTTGTAAGGCATTAAGTTGGGGGGTGGGGAGCAGGTGGAGGGAGAAGGCTGCCTGGACACTGTGCACCCAGACCCCAGAGCAGACACCCAGGACTTTCCATTATGTGCCTGAAAAATCTGGGAGTAATCTTAAAGTACAATAAACGCTTCAAAATCTCAAGTGTGGAACTGCTCCTTTGTTGCAACTCTCAGGGCTGTTGTATCTCCCACCTGACCTCAGGAGTAATCACTGATTTAGTAACATCACTAAATGTGGACCACACTGCAGGAGTGCCTGGCACAAGGACATCTATTCTGCTGATGAGGGCAGAATATAGGGCAAAAGAAAATCCCAGCAGTAACCCAGAGGGGCACCAGGGGTTTCAGCCAATTCTTTGGACATCAACCCCTTCTCTGCTCTAGCCCAGGTAAATGCTGAGGGAGCAGATTGGTCCAGAGGAGTAGTCTGGCACAGCAGTGTCAGACCACTCTCTCTGCTGCTGTTCCTCAGCGGGCAGCACAGGTTTACTTTGCAGCCTGTATTCCTGGCAGGCAGCTGGATGGACAGATGGACTCCCATGGGTGCAGGGACACCAAGAGCCCTGGTGCTTATCAGTGAGGCTCGGAGGCAAGGCATTATCTGTCCAGGCAGGGTCCTGATAAAGAAGTTTCTCATTGACAACTGCTCAGACATCAGATAAACCATAACTGCTGTGGGGTCGCTCTGCTCTCAGGGTCAGGTTTTCCCCTGCTTTAGCTGATAGGAGCTCAGCCCTGGCTTCCATGGGAATCTGAGATGACCCTTGCACCCCTCAAACATTCATCCCCGTGGAGCAGCAAAGCCAGCAGACAGCTGGAGTAGCTACAGGGGTCCTGAAGTGCTGGGCCCTGCCTGTGATGCTCAGCTCTTTATTTGCTCTGCTGAGAAAGCAGAAATACATATTTTTTACAGGTTACTGCTCTGGGGAGCAGCCAGTACAGAAAAGGCTACATCTGTTACAAGCAGAGCTGGAAGCAAGAGTGAAGAGAGAATGATGGCAACAGAAAAAAGATAGGGGACAGACAGAGAACAGGGGACAGTGTCTGAATGGCAGCTGGGTTCAACACAAGGAGCATTTGTTTTGCCCATTTTGCCTTTTGGGAAGGCAGAACAGTTTTCTTCCCCGACACTCTCTGCAGAAGTGGGATGAGATTCATGAGACCTGGACATCCAACGGGCCCTGAGCACTTTGGTCCATCTCAGGAAGTACCCATGAGCTGCCCTGTTAAATGCCCAAAATCACCCTTGATGCCCTTCAGAAGTGAGCTCCCCTCCGGGCAAGCAGTCCAGCTAAATTTAAGAATGCCTTTTGCCAGCAGCTCATGTTCAACAAACCAGCCTTTGGGGACTGAAAGCTGAAATCTCTCCTGTTTCAAAATAGCAAAGAGCTGGCAACCCAGAGAGAGAGGTTTGGGTCCAGCTGGGGTGATTTCTAAATCCAGCCCTAAGTAAAAATGAATTCTTAAACTGGGTCACATCTGGGCTCAGCACCTGACCCGTGTTCACTCCTGCACCCAGAGCATCAGGCCCAGGCAGCACATGGCACCCCTCGGCCTCTCGTGCCACCGCCTCTCTCCTCTGAGGGCAGTATCAGGGCCTGGGCCTTGCAGATAAGATTCGGATCTTGTAACAAAGCACTGACATTTATCACGTACAAATCAGGCACTCAGTGCCATCTTGATCTCACAGAAGAACAACTCCTTCTTTCTTCCCATGGTGAAGGTCAACAAGTGCAGGGGGAGATCTTTGCTGGAAAGCCACATCTGCATCAAAATTGAGCACAGCTGCTGACAGACAGGAAGGTCGTTACCTTTCCCCATCAGCAATCTGCCCTCTCTCCCAGAAACGTTAACCAAGCAACAGGCCTGTCCTTCAGGTGCAAAAAGCAGCTTTCCTTGCTGCTGGGAGTGCTGATGCTTTCTGCTTCCACCTGCTGAAGCACAGTGCAGCAGAAGGTTTTGGCTGGCAATTTCAGGCCTACAGTTTAAAAGCAACAGCTTGTTAAGACATGACACAGCAGCCAAGCTCTGGTTACTGGTTAGGGAGGCAATTTCAGCAGCTGACTGTCCTTTAAAACTTCATCCAGAGCAGCATCAACCCTGCAGTGCAAGCAGGACCTGCACAGAGGAGCAAGGGGTCATGCAGGCTTTTTTGGGAAAATGCCCCTAAACCCAGAAGGAATTAACAAGGTAGAGAAGGTTGGTGGTACAAAGATGTTTTCAAAGCAAAGCCTGGTGCCCTGTTCCTGCACTGCTTCTCAGGGAATGTGTTTTCACTGTGAACCAGTTGGTTTTGCTGCATATGTTACTGGTTCAAGCTCAGCTAGCCAGGAATTAGACACAGCTATTTTCCCATCAGATGGTTTCTCCAGCACAGGACAGCCTCACATGAGGGAGCTACTCAGCAGCTTCTAGGTGCTTTTTGTCAGCCCTGGGCTCTTGCCCATAGATCCACCCCAAGCAGCTCACCTTGCCTCCACAGCCTGCACAAGTGCAAACTTATTTCTATAAGCACCAAGTATATACATGTATCTATAAGTACAAGCACCACTGGTGACACAGACAAGCTTCACACCATGTGTGGGAGAAAGAACGTCAGTAAATTTGGGAAGATGAAGAGGAACTGGAAGCAGTGATTCTCCTGTTGAGGTCTCCCCATGAACCACACCTGCTTCTCCCATCCTGTGTGTAAAGTGGAGCAGAGCTGGTGTTTGGGCTCCAGTTAACCAGCCTGGAGTTGTACCTTTGTGATCTTCACCGAATTGTTAGGGAAAGAGGTGAATTTATGTCTACATTAAAAGAGAATAGTATTTTTTTTCCTATCAACCAGAGGAGCTAGGCATTTCTTAGCTAGTTTTAAGCACATTTGATTTAGTAGAAGCATCCTTTTGTTTCAAAATATGACAGAAGAGAAAAATGAGGAAAAGCAGGACAACTAGATGTGCCACAGGAGCCTCTCCCCAGCAGGACTGACACTCCCCAGGCCTGCAAGCTCTTTTTGAAGGATCTGTTCCATGCTCTCTGGGTGGATGCTGCCGCAGCACAAAGCAACAGGCTCCAAACTGCTGATCCTCAGGTTCAGAAAGCTGCTCTGCCCCCTTTCAAGATTAGCACATCCCTTTTGAAAACATAATTTGCATTAACTAGGAAAAGATTTTTTGTCCTTTCTTACTTCAAGGAGTCAGGGGTCAGTCAGCAGGGAAAGCTGAAGCCTGGGGCAAGATTCACCTCATGCAACATATCCAGCAAAGGGCACAGCAGGGAGGCTAGGACAGGCTGGCCAGGGAGGTGAGAGTCTCAAGATCTTTGCACTTGCAATACCTTGTGCCTTTGCAGAGAGAAACAAAATATGTCTTTCCATGAGCCCTATGTAACCTTGGCAGCTCAGTACCATAAGAAAAAATTAAGGCAAAGCACATGGAGACATTAAAAAGTATTTGACAACTATTTGCCACAAGTTCCAGATGTGCACAGGCAAGATGGAGAGCAGTGTCTGATACTTATCAGGTGTCATGCACAAGCCATTGGCAAATATTTGATTTCAAAATAAACTTTGCTAGCAGGGTATTGTTGGTTTTTTTGTCCCCTCCTTGTCTGCAGACCATATGCTGGCAATCAGATGCACTATCTCAATTTCTGTCTTCTTGTCTGCACTAGAAATCACTCCTAGTGATTCATCACTATCTCTATTATTTTAAAAGTCCTGGAATTCCAGTGGAAGGAGGCTCTGGGCCCACCTGACTGCATTCTCTCATGGGATGCTGTGAAACTTCTCTGGTGTTAGCTGAACCCACTGGCAATCCAGAGGCGGCCTCAGAGTGGTTTGAGACCCTGCCTGGGAGCTTCTTGCTCTTGCTCCACTCCAAGACACTTAAGTATGCACAAAATCGTCTTGTTCATTCATTTTTTTGTTTACCCCACGCATTTCACCCACAGATCTCAGAGTAACTCTGACACAAGCACTTTGTACTCCTCTTACAGTATTCAGAGACTAACACCAACTCACTCATCACATACCTATCCCAGTCTTTTACTGATCACTCATCCAATCCCTCTTTGTTTTTGCAGAAAATTGCATTTAAAACCTCAGATAGAGAAATCCTTGTATCCTGGTCCAATGCCAACTAGTAAATCTCTTTCACAGCAACAATGAGCATGTAAAAAGACTTTGCTGTATTTTGTGCATATCAGATGCCAAAAATTCAAGCACTAGATATTTAAAACGTTGCTATAAAAGCCCAAATTATTAAAACCTTTGGTGTTAAGACACCAATTTATCAGTAACTTCTCCTTAAACAAACAGTCAGTATGACAGACATTTTCTGTTCTGAATGGAATCAACACGTTTTCCAAAGGTGCTATGTTTCACATCCCAGCAGTCTGCCTGGCTCTTCAGCTGCAAAGGCACAGCCAAACAATGCTTTTGGAAAAAAGGCAGCCAGGCAAATAGTTCTCGTCAGGAAACCACTGGTTTTGCACCTACCCATGACAAGGAGGAGTTAGAAACCACCAAACTGCAAAACGAAAAAGTGCTAGGAGGCACATTGGACAGAGTTCCTGGGAAGTATGTAAAAGCACTTTTCAAACCAAAAATTAATCATTTGTAGCAAGCTCTAAAATAGCCACAGATGTTGCAATACAAGAGGAAAGAAAGCTGACAAATGTTTCTCACCACAACACTATGCACTTGGCTTTATCATAACAGCCTTTTATTTAGTCTGTAATTTCAAAACTACAGAAGGGTTTGCCTCATGAGCTGCCAGACCAGCTACATCCTCCTTTGCAGGACTACATCTGGGCATCTTATAATGAAAAGTTCCACAGAAAACATCCAGGTAACACCAACTATCTTACTCTTTTTATAGAAACACACAAGTAAAGGTCATCTTTGTTCTCTCAGTGCTGAGCGAAAAGGAAACCCCAAACAAAAGCGAGATGGGTAAAGCCATGTGTTAACAAGATCACTGGTGTTTCTCCTTGTGTGGTGCCAAGGCTAATCAGGCTCCCACGGTATTTCTGGACGTGGAAGCAGGACAGTAATCACACCCAGTGCGAGCACTGCACCCTTACACTGACACACCTCCATGTGCACACCAAGAAGGAGCCATCCACACCGAGCCTGTGCTGGGGCAGAACCAAAACTCCCCACCTGGAACTTTCAGCAGCACAAATGATCGAAGCAGCCCCGGGAGCTTCTGCCACACGGAGGCAGCGACCAGCACCGGTAGCTCCCCTTGCAACACAGGGGAGCTGCTTTCCTGCCGCTAAGGAGAAGTGAGGGCTGGCCTCTGCCCCGGTGTTACACATGTCTTACCAGCAACAGAGGTCACAGCTGTCACCTCCTGCCACTCCCCTCCAGTCCAGGCCCCTCGAGAAAAAAACCACAGAGAGCCTGCTCTGACAGCCTTGTAGGGAGACAGAACAAGGCACTGGTTTCTTTCTCTCACAAAATACTGAAACACAGCACAACAATCCCCATCACTCCATTTTATAATACCTACTGTATCTCTAGCCAGCAGAAGAATTAAGTGCTTCAATTAAACCAAAACTGGTTTTAATCAAACCAAATCACTTCTCATGAGTCTTGGATGCCATTTGAAGTGCACTAAGGTTATAGCTCTGATCTCACACTTGACAGGAATTCGGCACAAACTTGGACTTGTAAATCTTGCTGCTTTATGCTGGCTAAGGAGAAAAAACTAATAGAACTACAAAAATGAGGTTTCAGTTGTAAGACTTTTTTTCTGTATAGAAAGGAATAGAAATGCAGGTTAAACAGAGTTCAGAGGAACCTAATCTTCAATTAATCTTTGAAATAAATGCCTGACCTCACGCATATTTTACAGTTAAAACTCAACATTTCTGAAGGGAGCTTTGACGCCTAATCCAACAAGCTCCCCACCTCCTTTTTTTTAACTAAATACACAATCTTACATAAGTTCATTCCCTTGAATCATTGAACAAACAGGAGTTATTCAAAGGGTTTGCTTAAAAAGACATGCCTTAAAAGAAGCACGCCATAGTGCTTTGTGCTGAGCATCTGGCACAATGCAGTCTTCAGTAATAAAATATAATTAGCTAGCAGAAGCCTTGAACATTTAGTCTAGGAGATGAACTGGCATAATTGGTTTCTGTAACTCCATATACATTTATATGAAACATTTTTTTTTAAAAAGCTAGAAAGCCAAAATATTCTGAGTATCTTCAGAGGAGAGAGCTCTCCAAGCCACAATGCCAAGCACACTGATTGTGCTGAAAAAGCTCTAATCCTTCTTATATCAGGCCTTCTTAACTGTGGACCTATTCCTACTGTTTGCTGAGCTCTCACTGTGGCTTTGGCAGATTCAGGGTGTTTCTCTGCACACCTGATGATGGTTAAAATGGATACATCAAATGATTAAAAGGGATACACCGGATGGTTAGAAAGGATACATCACCCTACACTTTATTCCACTTTGCAGTTACCTGCAGGTAACTTTTCACACTTCAGATCAGTATTTGCAGGGGAAAAAAATATTTTTTATGCTAGGATAGCCCACAAACTATCCTCCTTCAAATTACAAGAAAACTAATGATGAGGCAGGCAATCCATGCTCTACAAAATTTGCTCAAAGGCAAAAGTATAGAAGGAAAAAACCCCAGACAACTACTCCAAACATGTATTGCTGCCTTCTACTTGAATATGAAACTAAAAGTTAGTAGAAAAACTTTTAACGTTTTAGTTTGTGGTAAAGTGCACACTGGCTTTAACTGAAATCAGACAAAAACAATGTGCAATACAGCCTGCTGAGAAGTGTTTCACTGAGAAACTAGGGCTCTGTCTTACTTTCAGGCTACAGGAAAATCTGAATTAAAGATCTGACTGCAGAAATGAAACTCCTTGAGGCTGACTAGACAATTATTTAGCAAAACAGAAAGAACACACACAGGCACGTGCACTCACTCACTCCCTGATTCTACAGGCACACAAGTAGCTGGTCTAGTTTTGAGTTTCACTGCTGCTCATTTCCAGCACCCATTTGTTGGCCTATTTGTTTGTGGTTAGCAGTCTAGCTTGCAGAATTCTCTGCAGAAGAGATTCTTACCACACATTTCAGATGTATATGCTTTCCCCTCACACTCTTTTGGCAAATGTGATGTTTCCTCCCCCTCAATTTCCAGAAGAATCCAGCTGTTTTGACTATTCTCCTTCAATGCCCTCTAGTGTTGTGAACATCTTCCCACCCTGCCACCAAGTCAGTGATAAGACTGCCAGTGCACTACTGCACAAAGTCACATTGTCCCTTCACTTGCCCCATGTCCCCTGGCATCTCTGGCCATCATCTCTTACTCTGCAGCTGGACTGTGTGCTCTGCCTGTATTTCATCTCAAACAACTTCAGAGAGGTCCCAGCTGCAGCTCCTGCTAGAACAGCCCCTGGGCTCCCTGAGCAGCACAAAGAAGCCATCCATGGCATCAAGCTGTATTAGGCAAATGTCTGGAGCACTAGAGCATGGGACCTGTAACCTGTGAATACAGCGTATTAAGACCAGAGTATCTCCTTCCATCACAAAAAGTTTGCTGCTTTCTTGCTCTGGCTTCTGGCACTACAACTGCTCATGTGTTTTTACTGAATAGACTCATATGGAAACACTTTCACAACTATTTATTCTGGCCAAAGTTAAAGCGTATATTGTATCTTAGTAAGACACAACAAACAGAATTCCAAGGACTCTGAAGAAACATTTAGCCAAGCTAGTCCATTTATTGAGCCTCTATCAACTAGGTTTTGATAAACAAGGGAAAAGAACAACAAGCAACATATAAAATAAATACTGAAAACAAGTTCCCTTTACACTGATAAAGTTTTCTGGCGACAAACACTAGGAGAGATAAAATGCATTCTAGTTGGAAGAACGTGCCTCAGGTTTATTAGAAAAAAAATTCTTAAAGAAGAAGATTCTCTTAAACTATTTTCATACAGCACTACACTTAAAAACTGAATCATACACGAAAGAAAAAGCTCTGAGGGAGAAAAGGTTTATATTTACATATAGGACACACAGTACAAAGCATTAGCTAGACTTATACTTTACATTTAGAGTTTATACCATTAGTGTGGGTGAGCTACAGACCAGGAGAGCTCTGAGTTTTTCACAAGGTTACACTAGTGCAGGCTCTAGGTGGATGTCCCTGCAGACACCTTACTTCTATCAATCAGTATGGAAGCTGTGCCACAGCACTGGCTTGGACAGGTAACTGTTCTGATAGTGCCCATTGCCTCCAAGGCAAGTATTTATACAAATGAAGACAGCTTTGCTCTTAGCCTCTCCATGCTTGCTGGAAGAAGATTCACCATCTCCTTACTGAGTTCTAGTTCAGTTTCAATGGCAGGGACGGCATCTGGATACTTCTCACAATAGTCTACCAGAAATGTGTAATATTCCAATGATGTCTGCATATTTTCCAGTTGCTTTTTGCTATCTGAAGTAATAAGCTTACCATATAGTCGTGCAATATGAAATTTAGCCACCATTGCAGGACGAAGAACATCTTCCTCGAGTTTTTCAGGAAACACCTTATCAGGGTTCCTCAAAGACTCCAAGAAGAGCTCATAATATTTGATTGCAAACTGAGCCAGAGAATTAATTTTTTTAACTGTGTGCGAGTCTAGTTTCTCTAACCTGTTACCAATAGCTACCTTTAAATCCATCATCTCATAATAGGTGTCAGCTAGTTCACACTGAAGCTGCCTGCAGATCAACAGGTAGTACTGGGGGTTCAGGTCTGCATAGATTGGCTCCAGCATGTCTATTCTACGCTTGTGCATTTTGCAGCGCCTCTCATAGTCTTCTTCAAAGAAAGCAAGTACCTTAAACAAAGCACTGTGATCCTGAACAATTTCAATATGGTCAGTAACATAACCATCAACCTGAAAGAACTCTTTTGCTTCCTGAACATAGTTCTGACCAACCAGGAAGATTTCTCTGGCTTCTTGAAAATCTAAAGGATATACGCTGCTCACTTTCTCCTCCATGGCTAAGACAGAGTCACATATATCACTTGTCCCAAAAAGGACAGCTTTTTTCCTGCCCTTCTCTTTTTCATCCTCTTCCTTTTTACTTTGGGCTTTAAGTTCCAATTGCCTGTCTGGATCCAGCTCTCCTATGTTATCCTGAAATGAGAAAGCATGCTAATTAAAAATGAATCTGGGTTATAAAGAGAAACTTACACTGAATCATTTTAAGTCACCTTTGAAATATAAATTAGTGAGTAACAAGACAAAAGAGAAATCGTTGATATATGAAGCCTTACAGTAACAAAAGAATCATGTAAATTACATTATCAATTCTGAAAAGACATAAAATTAAGGCAGTTTGGTCTCCCTACCCTGTATGACAAGATAGCCAAAGGAATAAATGTTAAGCCCAAAGGCTCTGCTTCACAAAGTGTTTTAGCAAATGCTGGTTTAAACATCTGAAGAAATACTTAAACAAATTAAGTTAACTGAATCAAATCTGAATTAATCAAATGCTTGAACGAATGAGAACATCACAGAAAACTGTTGCATATTATGACAATGTTCTCACTAGCAGTTAAATAAGAAGGAATCTGTCAAATCAAGCTGCAAGAAAATGGAGCCAAGAGGAGGAAAATTTGTGAAGTTGCTGTAAAAGCAATGCACTGATCACTCTACAGAGTTGATCCCCTATCTGGCTTACTCTTAAGTGCTGCATTTAAGTCAAAGCATACCATGAAACACTTGCTACACTGGAAGCATTTGTTGTTTTGTTCACTGGGCAATTGCTTATTCCTTGTTACCAACTGCAAATTGACTCCTCTTGCAAACATCAATGCAGACTTAGTTTGCTGTTAGACAATGACAGCTACAGAACAGATTTTCTGTTACCTCAAGCAATTTTCGAGCGCTTTGCAGAAGATTCAGGCAATACTTAATCCAACACCTTGCAATTTCAGCTTTCCTCTCTGGAAGGTCCTGTTGGTCTGGCTCTGCTTCATCTGCTGAATGGACATAAACACATAAAAACTTTAAGGGAAGTCTAGCACTCCAGCAAGACCTCAAATGTTCCATGAGAAGAATATACTTGTATTTGATTTTCCTCATGGTTAGACAGAAACATGTTCTTCATGTTAGTTTATGAATTAGTTCTGTAAACTGTCATTTCTGGTAGAAACCCGTATAGATTAACAACGACTTGTCATGTATGAACTCTGAAAATAAATAGATCATAATGTATCTTTAAAAAGACTTGTCATCTCCAAGGTGTTTTACTGGAAAATGTTTCCTGGTCTCTTTGTAGTAAGAGAAAGAAATCAGGATAATTAATTTCCTAAGCTTCAGCTGTCTGCCCACTAATTGTTTCTGAGGATGATAAGAGCATTTCTATTGCAATGGGCCCCACTCTTGCTACGAAAAAAGGGAACAAAACAGGGGAAACTGCCTTTGGTTAAGCTACCCTGTACAAACATAGAATTTATTAGCTCTACAACTTCTGTATTTTTCTCCCCAAAGTCTCCCCACTATCATAAATAGCAGCACTGCTGATGTTTTTAGATAACACTTTCATAAACCAAACATTTCAACAAGAACTCATTTCCCAGTCTCTATGCAGAAGGCAGTGAGTTAGCTGAACAATGAGAGGACATTCCTACAGGACAGTATCCCTTCTGTTCACCCAATAAAAAGCCAACTTCAGACTCAGACCCACTGCAATCATTATCTTTCATTAGAGCAAATCAATTTCTTATTAAGGAATTAAGAATTGTTGCTAATCTAAGAAAAGGCACGTTTATTAATTATGTCCGTGTTAGTTTATATACCAATTAACATGATAAAATGAATGTGCTTGGGAATGGCCAATGCTGACTGTGTACTGGTCTTTCTGTAAGTTAGAACGTTCTGCAAGTCCACAGTCCAGCTCTCTGTCCCATGAAAAGGAAGGGAAGGTATGATAAGCAAGTATTCACCAAAACAGGATTATCACTACTCCTATGTGGTGCAGGAAGAAGTCAAGATAGAACTTCATTGACTCAAACTTGCTCCCTCTCCATGAATTAAAGCTCTAGCAACTGGAAGCTTCCACTTGCCTAAGACAGACATAAAGGGTGTGCAGTAGATAAGGAAAGACTAGGCCTAAAACAGAGCACTGACACTACCATGGAACCACAGGTCCTTAAAACTAGGGTCAGTTCTCTAAATGTTTCTTCTACTGCTATTCATACTGGACTGCCAAGTTGTTCCTTTGCATCAATGCCCAAACAACAAGGAGGGCAGCTACAACTCCAAAAACAGCCACTGATGAGGCTGCAGCACCCAGCAACAAAAGACAATACAAGTATTTTCTGGATTTGGGGTTTTAAAGGCTGCAGGTTTGCTCCCTCTTTTAAAGCTATTCCCAGGAAGCATTTGGATTGGTTCACTGAATGACTGCCCTCTGATCACTGAGGCAAACTGCATTTTTAGCACATGTATAAAGCCAAATGGATGAACAGACATTGCCGCTGTTGAAATGGATATTGTTTAAAATTTCTTTTACTAAATTACTGCTTTCTGAAACACCAGAAACAACCACTTGACTTTTTCTCAGAGGGTCTACACATAGCCAATCTTGAGCTGTAGTAGCAGCCGCTTTTCAGAAACATTCAACTCTATTGAAAAATATTATAGAAAATTAACACTGGGGTAAGTTTTGTATATGTTGTTAAACTTCAGTTTTAAACATTAACAGATAATGATGCTTAATTCATAATAATTTTATTCAAAACTTTTTTATAAACTTACCATCTTCAGCAGATGGCACCTGTCCAGCTTGGCTAAAGATGACACTGGCTGCTGCTAGACAGTGTCGAGCCTCCATAAAGCATTCCTGAGAGAAACAGAGTAGCATTTAGCACGGGTGTGAGCAGCTCAGGCACTGCTGTCACTTGGCCAAAGCCCTCACCTCAGAGAGTGAGCATACATGACCACAAGGGAAACTACAGAACTGAGAGGCTCTGGAGCATATTCCCCAGGCACTGGAAGAAAACACAATTTTTCCACACCTATTACTGAATAAGGTATTTTCTAATTGTTTTTTCTGTACCACAGCCACAACAACAAGGCTTTCCTTTAATACTGGCTCTGCACACTGAACATTCTGACTGTTCTGCTCTCTGCTACTCTGGCTGCCCTGGGGTGAACGAAGTGATGTGGCAAACACTATCACAGGGTGTTGGTGGGAACAAGCCAAACATATAAGACAACACCGTGAGTCAGATCTAGACTGCTTTGCCCATATTTGGCAGTGCACTGTTAAATAATTAGTGCATCAACACATCAAAAATATATGGAAATTTGGAGTTACCATTGAAATTAGCATTAACTGGCTTAGGTAGGGCAGGAATCTTTTTAAGCATCAGAAAAGAGCATTTAAATAGCCTGGAATACAGAAATTCCTAAATAAAGCTGAAGCACTTCCTAATTGTTTAGAGTCAACATGTGGCAAACAGCTACCAACTCACATATGTTCACAGAATGTTCACATAATGTTCAAGCAACTCTTGAGCACATTCTAAGGTACAAAGGACAATAATTTATTGTAAACAGTAAGTCATACCTTGGCCCTCGGATGCTTTTTGTTTTCAAACTTTATTGTAAGAGAACCACATAAGAAAGAATTTTAAATTAAATTATTATAACCCCAACGTTTACTTATGAAGATGACATCACATCACTGCTAATATTTTATTAACTACAGAGCTTTTCTCATGTTTACACCCCTGTTGATCTTCCCCACTGCCATCACAACACAGGAAAGCCACCGTGTCCTCTTCAGAAAAAAACTGATAGATGCTTCATGTCAGAAGACAACTTGTGGTTTTCTAGGTGCACATTTTCAGTTCATCTTTGAGCACTGTCTCAAACAGCTGCTTAAACAACTGTTTTAGTTGACAGTTATATTAATGGTACAATTACAGCAGAAAAGCACTGGATATATTACCTTGGAGAGGTAGTACTGTGACAAAGTGGCAGCATTGCGTGCCCATTCTACTGGGTAGTAGCCACAGTACTCGAGCTGTCGTTTCAGAGTAGTATGGCAATACTGAGCAGCCTTCTCAATCATATCCAGGTGCTGGTAGACTTGTGCCAGGTAATACAGAGTATGTGTGTAGGCTTTTTCAAATCTGGAAAAAAAAACCACAGTCTCTTTAGATTTCTTTTTTTTTTTCCTTCCTAAATACAACCTCATAATTAAAAGAAAAGTAATAATAATGTAAGTATGCTGCTTAACACCCACCTTTTGGATCGTTCTTGGTCTGTGAGTTTTTCTTCTTCTGCCATGAAATGTTCACTGGGATCCAGGGGAGGATTTCCATCCTGCAAGGGTACATGATACATTCAGCAAACTACATTTCTTACTCTGTGGCACAGTGCTCCCTCTCCTGGCTGCACATCATTTACCATTTGCCCATCCCAAATTCAGCAAAGCTTCGCCTAACCCACCTCAGTGCCACTTCTCTGGAGCAATTCCACAACACTCAGGACGTTTAGAGGATAAAAGTCACAATTCCACACGGAATGATAAGGCTCACAGCTTGTAGGAGACTTCTGGACTTTAAAGCAATGCATGCTGCCTGCACCAGAGCTACTCAGCCTGGATTCTACAGGACTCTGCTGGGCATCTTTATTTGGTACAATAACATGCTGGGTTTTGAGGCATCAATTTAATACCAAGCACGCCTTCAAGCGTGAAATATTCATTTGCTCAGCTGCACTGATCAGTAGCAAGAAAACATCCTACAGGAAGTACTGCAGAGAACATGAGGTGCTGAGGGCTCAGCAGAGCTGCTGTGAAGATGAACTGCTTTAAAGGGATTCCTCCAATTCACGAGCTGGCAAGACCATTACCTCAGAAAGACAAATGAGACAACATGCAATGTCTTTGGAGGATGAAGCTGCTGAACCTTCCTATCAGGCATAACCTACATGCAAGTCATTAAAGGTGGTAGTTCCCACCATTAGAAGCACATCTTTGGTCTTTAAACCACGAGTTCTGTCAGAATACTTACATGAACAACTGTACACCTTTTGGCATTGCTGTATCCAAATCTGCCTTAAGACAACTGTCAATAATGTTACCAGATAGCTCACAGGCAACTCCAACATATTACCATTGCTTATGGCAGAGCTTTATTAGCCTGGGCTTATCCCATTTCCTTTGCAGTTGTGAATAACTTCAGATGCCAATTCTGAAACATTTCAAATGAAGCCATCTTTTAAAGAAAGGTTTCCTCCCATTACACAATGCATCCTGGAGGGTGTCCAACGTGTCTGCCAGCAACAAAGCCTAGCTTAGTATGCAGCTTGTCTAGCCCTTTCCTAACCCCATTTTTTCTTAGCCCAAGGGAAAGTAAGACAACAAATAAAAATCAGTTTCAATAAATACTTGTCATGAGTTAATACAGACTTAGGCAGGAATAGGAACAAGGGCAGAGAACACACTCGCTTTACAGGGAAGAACACGTATTGTCTTTGTACTGCTTCTTATTAAAAATCCCTGAATGGACTTGTTTACTTGCTTTTAATTATAAGTGTTCTACTCATCTTAAAAAATGAACAAATATACCTGAAACAGATAGTGACAAATAAACTAAAGCATGTTTAACCTACCAGAAGCATGTAGATTTTTGTATATGATCTTTTAATCTGCAGGTTTTTGTTTACACCTCACTAGTTTTTAAGAGGTGAATTTATAACTCTCTCTTGTTTTCTTTAGATATAAACATTCTAACAAGATTTGGAGTATATTCTGGCAATACTAGAGCTATTCCTGGAAAGAAAAGAACTGAAATGACACAGTAAGCAGAACTCATCTCCTTCCTGTATCTACAGATCTATCTCTGACATCAAGCCTTATGCCTTTACTTATCCTCAGAAAGGCTCAGAAGGCTTCCTGACAGCCTAAAAATGGAGAATGTTAAGAAAAGTATATTCACATATTTATAATTTGTGAAAGACAAATGTTGACATCATTGTATAAATCTGTGGTTTCTTCTAAAAGGAAGAATTAAAGCATACTTATGTCTGACTACATAATGCCCTGAACTGTAAGCAGTAATGTTGGGGAGAAAAAGTGTGGCAAGCAATCATCACGTACCTATAACCCTAGTCAGGCAGCAAAGCCCCAGAAGAAATATTCAGTAACCACTACTAACAAAAATTGAAAGTTTCAGAAAAGTCTACAGTGCAAATGTGAAGTACCTGGCAGCACTTTAATCCACTATACCATAGTACCACTTGAATTTTATAATAACTGGAGGAAGTGCCAGATGCTTTTGGAAGTCTTGTGATAACATCAAAGTTGAACAACAGGAATTAATTAGAGAGAGTCTGTAGAGAAATGCAGTATCTCTGGTTAGCCCAACTGATCCAGAGGGCAGGAAGTAAGCTGACAAGCTTTCCTGCACAGTGGGGCTTTTTTCTAGATCCATTACCTCTCCTATCACTGTAGGCCAGCATGGCTGCAAAGGTGGAATAAGAGCAGTAACCAGCCAGTAAGAAAATCTAAACATCTCCAAAGATACAATCCGTACTCTAAACCAATTCATGGTAAAACCTGAACTGAACCTGTAATTTCATTAAACTAAGGTCTGTCCAACCTATTCAGCTGTCCTGAGACATAGCTACTGCTTCTTGAAGGCCACAAATGTTTTTAGCCCACTCCAGAACTGTCCCTGAGACAAGTCAGTGTAGGAACAGCTTTGCAAAGAGCTTAAAAATAGGACAAGGGACTCTTTGTAGGATACACAGCAGAATCCACAGCTCAAAAGGTTGTTTAATATGCATGAGAGGGTTAGCTGTCTATGAGATTGTCCTCTTGGATATGGAACTAAACTACTTGCCCCTGCAAAACACTGCAGTCAGAGCAAACCATGCAAATATTAGTTTTGTTTCCTTTTCCCACTGAAAGCAATGGACATTTTTATTCCATTTCCAAGATAATGTTTAATAATAGTCCTCATTAAAATCCAAATTCTACCAGGCGTCAACTTTGGATTATTAAAGGGCTTTCAAAAGGGACCATTATTTTTGAGCAAAATTATTTTCTGTTTTGAAATTAGCAAGTAATGCTCTAATTTGCCTTGTGCTATACTGCAGTACAACTTATATCACTTGCCAAAAGTATCACAGCAGCCAGTAGAAAGCACTCAAATTTCCATTGCATGTTTATTTCAAAGATTACTTAACCTAGAAGCGGCACCTGAAAGTAAGACCTGCCATGATATGAACACAGTACCTCTTTCATGTATTGATTATACAAGGCTTCTGCTGATTCCAAGTAGGTTTGTGCGGTTTCAATTTCATCCCTTTGAGACCACAGGATCCCCAGATTGTTCTAAAGGTATAAGAAAAAAAAAAACCTATTCCATTTACATTACACATTTTTTTCCAAAAAACTGATCAGTCTTCATTCTTATATATGTGTGTGTTCTAATACAATGGATTTCAAAAAGCAGAAATCCTGCCCACACATTTCACTGAGAGTTGCTCCAAAGGGAGGGGGTTTTCACACAGCAAATTTCACATAAGAAATGCACCTCACAGTCCTTCTCTGTTTAGATAAGGACTCTGCTAGATAAGGACTAGTATGTTCAAATAATGAGCTTTTTTTCCACAGAGTATGTTCTACATCCAATTCATGCAGCTTTTACAACACATATAAATATCATAAAGAGACAAGAAATCAAATTTGTTAACATGACTCCATAGAAAAAGGTACAGGAAAAAAAATATGCTAGGAATAAATGCTTGTATATTTTCAACAATGGAAAAAGATGAAAAGCACATCTGAGATTCAAAAGTTATAGATTACTGCCCTCAAATTTAAATTAAAGCAATGTACATAGCAACTTACTGCATCCATGAACCCAACTTTGACAAAAAGTACCTCTAATTTTATTAATAAGATGAAGGTGTTAATAATAATCTATGTCTAATATGCTAATTTAAATCCTAAGCAGTGCTGTAACAAAACTCAAGAGGGCTAAAAAAAGCCCCAAAAACCTTCAAAATAATTAGAATGTGTAGCTGTATGCCAGCCCTGTGTCCCTTTCAAGTCCATTCTACTATTTTTATAAGAAAGCACATCACATGTTGTTTATGAACTGGAAGACTTGCCAAAGGCCAAGCAGTGGAACAGATTGCATTAGACAGAGACGGGGAAACACAATCTTATGCAAAAGCTCAGAAATCAGAACTGGGGCTAAAGAAAGAGACGCAGCAGGAAAAATGAATGCTTCTTCCTACAAAATAGCAGTCAGTGCCGTGGCAAGACACTCCAGACATCCCAGAATGTGAAGTACTGCCACTGGTGGCGATCATTGCTTTTAAATCAGTAATGGTTTAAAGTAACTACTGAAGCCTGTTAGAGCCCTTGGGACCAAGGTCTGAGGGTTCATTTTGCAGCGCTGTGCTCAGCTCCACACCTCAGGACACTGCCAGGTAACAGCAGACCCACCACTGTTGGATCACAGCACCTCACACGAGTAACAAACTCTATCCTGCTGCTTCCTGAAGGCCCTGAAACAGTGAAGTCCATACAGACTTTGGACTAATAGAGAGAAGAGCTGCTCCAGCACACCAGTTCAGAAGCACAGTGGAATCTCTGGTCCTGAGCCACATCTCCCCAGGAACATGTGGGAAGATGTTATCTTACTTCAAGATAGCAATCTCCTTACCTTACAAATGGTAACCGATTTGTAGCAGTGTATCCAAACCCCTGCCCTGAAGGACAAGAGGCAGATGTAACCTCACTGTTCCAGACAACTCTAATTTCACCAGTGTAAGACAAGTCATTGTTTTACCTGCACCTTTCCACATCAGCCCACAGTTCCTTGAGAGTTTGATGAGGAAGCACTATGAAGCCTTCTCTAATTAGGGCAAGCATTTTTGACATAGACATCTAAATAACTGCTCTATTTCATGCACCGTCTAGTGTCAGATACCTAACCACCAGCTACCATGACAGAGTGATAAACTAAAGGCCCTTCTGTGAATCTTCATGTAGCAAGAACTAACTTTGATAACAGTATTCCATTCTTCAGAACAAAGAGAAAATATTATTACTTCAAGCACCAACAAAACTGTATTTACCCATCTGGGGCAAAATGTCATAGCTTAAAATATAACAGGCAATGCTGGAAAACAAACAATTTATCGTTTCAGGATAATGCAACAATAAAAGCATCTCCCAATGTCACTTTGACAACCAATGAATTAAGGAATCACAAATAAATTCTGGATGTAATGAGGTCTTTTTCTAATTTATTCTTGCACAGTTCTTACAAGTTTTTTATCTCAGTCTGTCCAGAAGAGAAGGCTGATCTATCAACACCCAGTTTCAATGAGAACGTATTTTAGATGCCCTGCACGTCCAGAGGCATCAGCAGGAGGCTCAAAACAGAAAAGCACCCCTCCAACAGCCACCACCTGTGAACGATTCCTTCCAACAAGAACTGAACGCCAGGGCTGCCGTGTTTATTATGGTCAGACCAGCAGCGCCTGTCAGGACACGGGAGCGCCCCGGATCTCTTCGCACCCACGGCAGAGACCACCCGGCACAGCCCGCAGACACAGGCCCCGCTCCGCCTGAGCCCCCCGCCCCGCGGCCACCNCCGTCTCGGGGTCCTTGAGAGACTCCACGGCCGAGAGCGTGCGGGCAGCGCGGAACTTCTCGCACACCGCGGGCCACCCTCCGCCCGCCGCCGCCGCCATCTTCCCGCGTGCCCGCCCCGCCCCGCACCGCCCGACGCGCGCGCGCCCGGCCCCGCCCCGCCGCCATGGCCGCGCCCCTCCGGCGGCAGCGTGAGGGAGCCGGCGAAGCGGAGCGCCTCAAAGGACACCGCAGCCCGGCACCCGCGAGACGCGCTCGAGGAAGGGTTGATGTCCAATTTTTCTGAAAAAAATTTATTTCAGAACCAGATTTTTTAACGCTGAAGAAGCAAGGAGTGGTCACTGTCCGTGTTTGGATGAATTCTGTTCCCTCACAGTGCTGAGTTTCCAGGTACACCCACTGGGTCACAGATGCCCTTACAGGCAGCAGCTACTTTGCTGGGCAGAAAAAAAAAACTCCCCCCAAAACACCCAGTCATTTCAGCAAACATGATTTTTCCCCATCCTCAAAGACAGGCTGCTTTATCAAGGAATAAAGACAAAGAGGATTGTCTAACAGGCTTTTACTGTCTCATAAAATTCAGCTCAGTCCCATTATCTGTCATTAAATTCATCTCAGTCCCATTAACCAGCAGAGGTTAATCAAGTGTTCTGTTAAAGTCCCCGATTTCCACTCTTGAACCAGCTGTTTTTCTTGAAGTCTCCTTGCCTGCTGTTTCCGAACCTGGAGAAGCCTCGTGCTGCCTCCTGGGGATATTCTTCCAGCTCAGGCAACTCACTTGCCACCGACAGCTGCCAGCGCCGCGTGTCCCTCCACTGCTCCTGGAACGAGACCAAGGGAACCAGACTTGATGTGCCTGCAGGGGTGTCCAAGACACCTGCAGCATCTGAAGCAACACTCAATGCTAAGGGTTTCCAGACAAATCCCACCCCTGCCAAAACAGGCCGTTAGATTCCCCCTTGGGACACACTCACAGTCCTGTGACAAAGGATAAATAATCACAAGGGACAAGAGGGAACGAAGTCGACAGAAAACTAGTTAACTCTCAAGTACACTGGAGAGGCCAAAACACAGACTAGCCAAAGACCACAGAATTTTGTTTAATGAAATCAGGTAATATCATGGGAACAGAAATGAGAAGAGGCATACCAGGGTATTTTCAAATGATTATGCTGTGTTCTTTCTAGTCACTCTGTTGCCTATGCAAAATCCTCATTAAACCACAAACCTCCTAATCACCCCACCCCACTCAATCTTATATGGCAGTTGCCAACTTTCAAATCACCAGGTTTTAAAGCCAGCTCTAGCTACACAAACATACCTGTATATTACTCAGTTCATTAACAGGGATATCAAAGCACACGCCCTAAAAAAAAAAAAAGTGCACAAATTTACAATGAAAGAATGAAGGCCTCAATAACCATTCCCACTACATATATATTTCTGATGCTTTTTTTTTTAGGAGGCAATTCCTGCATTATCATTTAGGAGTAATGTCTCTAATAGGTCTTTTAAAGCACTCAACTAATATCAATGCCTTTGTTTTTTTCCCAATAGTGTATGCATAAATGGCATATTCATGATAGGCTACCATTTCCTGAGAAATGAGATTGAGTAGGGATAGTGCAGTACCAACATTCTGTACCAGTCCTTCAGAACTCCAGCCTCAATCCCTGCACAAACTGGCTACGTGTGAACACACACAAAGCCCCAAATCCCTTCATTCCCAAGGCTGGGCCACCTTACCATCTTGCCCTTGAGGAAACGCATTGCAGACACTTTGTTGTCGACTTCCTCCCCAAGCTGTTCCTTCAGCCCCCGCCAGGCATAGCCCATGCTATGCATCTCTATTGAACACTTCAACACCATGGTCACAAAGCCCTGCAGGAAACAGAAAATTGTTTAACAAGGCTAAACTTGGTCAAACCTACTGCTAGAAAACACGTAAAAAATCCCCAAACTGATAGAAGAACCATAGCTCAATCACATGGTATGTGCAAAATTGGGTTACCACACAATGACCCAGGCCACATTCTCCGTAAATGCATTAGAAAAAGGAAGTGCTGTACTTTTCTTCAGTGAAAATCTCTTCAAGATCAGGCAATCACATGCTATACTTGCAATATGACAAATGTAGATGATTCTTGATAAGGGGGAAATTACAATAGCAGAAACCAATCTATTTGCTTGTAAAATGTCATTTGTTAAACTCTTAGAGTAAAGTCTTCTGTCACTTCAGTCTCTGGAGAATCTCTCTTTCCATTTTCATCACAAGAAAATTTATTGATTTTAAGTTTCTCCTGGCAAGAGCTGATTTCAGCTAAGGAACAAGCAACATAGCAGGAGCCTGAGGGTAACAGCTATTCAGAAACCCAGCTGAAAAAGCCTGGGAAGGAAGTGCCACACATGGCCTAGACACAATCAATTCATGCACCCACCCTTGTTACCACGGGTGCACCATTACTTACGGCTGTTGAGTTGAGCAGGGAGCGCTGCTGGATGTGAGCTGCCCCAGAAATGTGTGCCAGGGCTGCAGCCAGGGCAGCCACCGCCCCCTTCTCATCTATCAGCTCTTCAGCTGATTTTCTGAAGTAGTCTACTGCAGAGGGAGGAACGGCCTCCAGCAACCTAAACAGTTACAAGACAGGTTTAAAGAGATAAGAAAAGGCCATTGGGAAGTGCAGCCATGTTTAAGACATAACCTAAATTGGTTATTTCTGAAAAAGGCAGGGGGGGAAAAAAGATAGGAAACTACCAACAGCTACTTCTGTAATGCTATTTCTGGTAAAGCAGCTCCCCTCACCATTTTTCACTACACAGCGAACCCAACACCATGTCCATCATCTGCTTTATACTGGTCAAATCCTCACTAATTATAATAGTCTGCTTCACGGCAATTTCCACACACAGAAAGCAAATGTAAACAGAGCTGCATGGAATAAAAGCCACAACTCTCAGAATAATATAAGGAAACACAAGCCAGGGCTAAAACACCTCACTACTGCAGAGTAACTCCTCCTGATCCCTTAAAGCTTTGTATTAAGCTCTAAGCATCTAGAGCAACATCTCTAAACCTTTTTTAAGAACAGACAAACAAACTTACTTTTTGGTGTCGCTACTTGAAGCTTTAATTACATCCATAGCAGAGGGAACGCCTACACGCTTAAAGGTAATACCCTGAAATCAAGAAAACAAATTTAAGGTATTTTCAGCAGTCTACAATTCAATCCTGTCTAAATCACATTACTGAGATCTCTGCTTACTTGCAAGATCAACATACTCTTTACTAAGTCATTTCTAAAGCTAAAATAAAGCTTTTAAGTTCCCAGCTTTATTAACCGGGGGCTACTTTACTCCAATGTACCTGCAGACTGTGATGCAAGGAAGGCATGGTCCACCTTATGCATTCCTGTCCCAGCCTGCCTGCTGACACCACAGGGACTACCAGCATGGGCAAACTCAGGCAATGCAAAACCAGGCTGATACAGAAGCATTTACAAACACCAAATATCAGCACTTCAGGCCTACTAGTTTATGGGACTGGAGACTCCCATTCTGGACTCAGCAACCCATGACTACAAAGTCCAAGAGTGGCAGGGTCCTTTTAGGAGCTGATTAATTTCCTTAAACAGAGGTCTGAGGTACAACTCACTGCTTTGTGCTCGACTTGTTTCAGAAGATCTTCCTCTCTTCTCTGAAACAAACAAATGCAGATGCCAGTCCGGCCAGCTCGACCTGTGCGTCCAGAACGATGGATGTAGGAATCAACATCCTTCACAAATTCAGATCAACATGAGAAAACCTTCTGTTATTTAAACTGCTCACATTTCAGATTAAACACAAGCTAAACTCAAAATCAGAAGCCTAAGGAGTGACACATTATGTGTTTTTACCCAAACTTATAACTACACATAAACCACTCAGGTTTGCATGTGCTCCCCATCCAAAGTATGCTGCTCAGCTTTAACAAACACTGCTGGCAGACATTTTTTTTAAATAAAAAGCTCTATTGGAGTTTCAAAAGATGAAAAAGGCAGGAGCAATATTTTAGAATTTCTATAAAACTCAGCAACATTCAGAAAGAATTCAGAAAAGTTGCACAATGTTAAAACCTATCTTGTAAGTTTCCAGACTAAACAAAACCCAAGACTTTAATCAAAGCTCAAACTTTAAAACTATAACTATGACATTTTAGGCCTGGCATTTACAAAAAAAAACAAGAATTCAAAAATTAATTGGAAGAGAACATACTTCTAATGAAAAAGAGAAATAATCCACCATTCTGGCACCAAAAAAAAAGTTAATGCAATTTTAGTTCCTCTAATGACTTACTTTTGGTGGTGAGCACTGTATAACAAGGTCAACCTCAGGAATATCCAAACCACGGGCAGCTACATTTGTTGCAATCAGCACTTCAAACACACCATTTCTGAAGCCTTTTAATGTAATTTCTCTCTGTTTCTGTGGAATGTCACCATGCAAGGACTGGGCATCCTATCAGTAAAACAAGCCATTGACATGACATTTAATAGGAGTTAAATGGGAGGCTGCATCATCTAAAGATTAACTGCAAACCCCAAAAGACTTTGCAGAACAACATAAAATAATTACATAGCTGATACCAAAGGAATATAAATCATCCTGCTTTGTTTGATCCTTCTCTGGGATTTATTGTGAAAGCAGCATGGCCAACAGGCAGAAATTATTGCTGCAAGTTTTTAATGTGGATGGTATATGAGATTTCTCTAATACTAGGCAAACCATGCATTCCCACCACTACTTGCTCTCTATAAATCAGCATTTAGTATCAAACAGGATTTTCTCTGAAAAATATGTAGCATTTTTCCTCACATTCAGAAAAAGGACAGTAATTCAAGCAAGCACAGAAGACCTGCTCAACAGATCACTCACCATCCAAACTAACTCTTGGCAAACCTTCCAAGGGCAACAACACATTTCATTCTATCATATTAGCTGGATTTTCCTGAATGACTGCTCAAAGACCAAATGCCACTAAGAGATAGGAATCCAAAAAGCACACTAATATAAGATGTGACATGTCCACTACACTAGCTCCTGTTTCTTACAGTTTTTATTATCACCTGGTTATTCAGCATAGGCTGTGTATTTCCTCTTGATCTGTGTCCTGCACTATTTTAAAGCCAAAGGAATAAATTTATAATCTCTGTCAAGAGGATATTTTAATTTCAAAGTTCAATTTTTAGAAACCGCTTTCACTAGTCTTAAAACCATGCAGAGAAACAATTTTCTCCACACAGTTGCAACCCCCTATTTTATTTCAGGGCATTCAACCCCTGATAATCCCAACCACTGCTCTCCACTCAGCCCCAGTACCTGTTTGAGCGAAGCGTTCATAGCCAACTCATTTGCTTCCTTTTTGGTCTCACAAAAGACAATGGTCCTCCCACGGCTGCCACTGTAGACCTGAATGATGTCCCCAAGAACTCCTGCTCTCTGAGATGAGCGACACTGTATAGCCAAGTGCTGTTTGGAAACAAACACAAAACCTGTGTTAAATCTAAGCCACACACAGGACAGACAAAATGAACACAAAAAGCATTTTAGTTTTTTTTAAGCATGCAAATGACAGGCCCCACATGAAAGCTTTGCTTACAAAATCTGTGTGTCAACTATGGGAAAAGTCATTCCATACACCCATTTATGAAGTCAATGCATAACCCAACCTGCACCGCTCTGCAGCAGAACAACTCACTTCCACAGTTGTGGCTGTCCTTTGAGTCTTCTTTCCAATCAGGTCAATCTGTTCATACTCATCTCTCATGTATTTTTTTGCTACATCATAAACCCACCGTGGACAAGTTGCAGAAAACAGCAGTGTCTGCGGGTTGTTCTCGGAGCCTGGAAGGAAAGGCCATCGACTTCAGATATCTCAACAGACCATGACACTTAAGAACTGATAAAAAAGCAAGCGCTGCTCTCACACTGACAGGTTTCTATGTGCACTAAGTCTAAACAAGATGCGAAGAAAAACTGCCAGCAATCAGCTTTTCGTGGCTTTCAAAGCCATAGTGATAAATCTTGCTCTTAGTAATTGTTGAGATTTCTATTTGTAGTAATTCAAGGCTTTTCAAAAATTCTGGCACTAGTTAAATGTGGCAAGGAGTTTCACACATTAAAATAACCTCCTTCTGTGCCACACCTGGTACCTGACAGCTTTGCTGAACACCCACTACATCAGAAAAGACCAAATACTCCCTAGTTGTCAGCTTTGTGTGGTGACAAGTGTACAGACAGACCATAACCCTAACCCTCTGCTCAAGTCACCTCACTCAGGACAAGGAATACTAGGGCTTAGGGAGTTGGGTTTGCTGGTTTTTTGCCTTTTATTTACTCCACTCCTTCCAGAGATGCCACTCCAGCCTTCTGTCACCTCTCTTTGAACTTTTCCAATTCTACCTTGCCCTTTTCTAGCATCACACAAAGAATTTAAGTTAGAGGTGCACCAGAAGTTTTTTAAGTAGCATAACTGTGTTTTCTGCATTGTCCTCTATTCCTCTCCTGATGTCTCAGTTCACCTTTCTTATAGGACGATCCCAAGATTTCTTCCACTTGTTCAGCAAAGCCCATGTCTAACATATGATCCACTTCATCCAAAACAACATGCTTCACACTGGAAAGTTCCAGCTTGCTATTCTGAATGTGGTCTTTGATCCGGCCAGGAGTTCCCACTAGAATATCGATGCCGCTTTTAAGGAGATCAACTGGAAAATAGAGAAACAAGGACAGTGTCAGACTGCTAAGAAACAGCATGATAAAAAGTTAGCAACAGCAACACTTCTCATTTTAGAAGGAAAAAGCTGCTGCCCTTTAACCTCAGAATAAAGCACAACATCCAAAGGTAACAGACATGGAAGTTAACTGCAGTCCTGTCAGGAGTATCAGCCAAATCTCACTGAAGTTACAGGGAAATACACCAATTTCCAAGCAACAATCAGCTGACATTAGAAACCTTCAGAGCTTTACCATATGGAAACACTTCTGTTTTCCAGATAAACTTTGTCACAGCTACCTCTGGAGACACAAAGAGCCACAGGCACATAGTTCTCCCCTTTCCGTGGACTGTCACCCAGTCCTGGTCTATGTCCACACAAAAACATAATAAAGAAAAATTTACAGGACTAGATACTTCACAGAACTACAACCATTCTTTTCCCTAAAGATTTATTGCAAATAAAATAATTCAACCTAGGCTGTGTGCTTATTTTGAAAGCCATACCAACTGAGTTCCTGACTGAACTCGAAGTCTGAGAGGGCTAAAAGCCCATTTTCACATATGGAGTGCATTTGGAGAAAGTCAGCTCCAACCCATCAGTAATTCCTTGGCAGTTACTTACGCTGTTCTTTATATGGAGTTCCTCCATAAAAGCAAGCAACTGACAGTTTCTTTGTGAGATTCTTGAAGTCTTTGGCTACCTGAGTGGCCAGTTCCCTGGTTGGAACAAGAACCAGCACCTGAAAGGGGAGAAAAACAGAAATGCAGCTGTGCTTGGGAGAAGGTGTAGGAGAAAAGAGTTTACTTAATGTCAAACAGCTTGCACTCCCATCTTCATTCTACACTTGTTGCAGAGGTGCCCACAGCTTCCCACCATCCCAGCAATATTAATATTCCCTACCACCTGGAACCTGCAGAAGGAGTCTCAGAGCCAGCTAGAGGGAACAAGGGGAAGTGCTACAATATAACCAAGATTAGAACAACAGTAATTTTCTTTCTTAGGTTAGAGCCAGATAAAAGACTTCAACATTACCAAGGGCAACGAAGGTCCAGCTCAGCATTAAAGGGTAGGAACAGTCACTAAATCTGGTGTAGTAAAATTTTAAAAGATACATAGCTTGATGCACTCCAGCCTTACATCCTTCTTTTTCTCCACCAACCTGTCTTGCTCCACTATCTACCCTTCCCCCCAATGTTTAAGAATGAACCAATATAGAACAAAGAGCTGAATTAATCTCTTAAAGTCTTTCAGGCAGTAAGATTTTAAAATTTACATGGCCTTTACAGTTAATAAAACAAACGGATGAAGCAGGCAACAAATCTGCAGACTATATATAGTTCTGAAGCCTAATGCTAAAGATATACCCTGCAATGCATGGTTACAGGTATCTGATCACTGGCATCTGGTTACCAATTCCATCTCTGGTAAACACCACTTGCATCTCTAGGGTATGCAGACATGAGAGGGGGGTGAAAATCCAAAAGCTTTCTGTTATCACCATGGAATTTACAGTGAAAAACAACCTTAGCAAACAGAGCCACGCCCAGGTGACTCAAATATCACCTCAGAAGAGACAGAGAACTAAATGCCAAAGCTGCATGCTTCATGACCAAGGACAGCAGCCTGGGAGTTCCCTAGACACTGCTGCAGTGCCCTGACTGTTTGCCTAAACACAGTCACAGGGGACCCCAAACACAAAATGACACGCCCTTGTCATGCTGCAAAACTCTGTCACACTTTATCTCCTGATCTGAGCAAAATATTCAATATTACAAAAACTAGTAAAGGACAAAGAAGTCCCCAAAAGAAAACCCCAAAGCAACAGTAAAATCACTTTCAAAACCTGCCATGGTCTAAGGTTTTGGTGTAAACCCTTAAGTGCAAGTTACTTTTGGTGCACGGCCTCTTCTCCCATCCTGTGAGACACTCTGAAGTTTTTCAATCAGCGGAAGAGCAAAGGAAAGGGTTTTCCCAGTTCCTGTTCGAGCTTGAGCAATTACATCTTTGCCATCATATACGGGCTGGAAAGTCTTCACTTGCACAGGGAACAGGTATTTTACACCTCGAGCTGTAAAATAATTGAAAGCGGTTTCACTAAAAGGTGAACTAACAATCAGAAGTCTTCATATGTAAATTGCCCAAATATGAAGGGCACACCACCTCAAATCCTGCACACAACAGAAATTGCAACTTAGAAGAAAACCATATATCTTTGTGTTTTATTCCTACTTTAGATCAAAAGATATTCCACCCACAATACAGTCTTCTTTGTGATGTACAGTTTAAGACAACAGAAGAAGAAGGAAAAAACCCAACATTTTTTTTTCTGATACAGCTCAAGATTTTGTGGTAGCTGGGTTTTGAAGGCAAGAAGGTGATGCAGTTTGTTTCAAAACATTCTCAAACTTCAAAGAGATTTTGTACAGTGGCAGTGAAACAACCTGTCCAAAAGAAACTTCAGAACAAAGAAAACATAACGCAATAAGGAGAATTTTTTCCAACAAACAAGAATTGCACATCTTCCCAACACAGGGGACAAGAATCCTGAAGACAGTAATCACCTCCTCAACAAAACTTACCACAAAAAGATATGAAAATGCCCCAAACTATAAGAATAAACAATCTGTTTAAAGAATAGAAAATCTGTTCACACAAGGCAAATTATCTTCATATATAAAACTCCATTAGGCTTGTCTAAGAAGCAGTATTGTAGACAGCAGCCATAGGAACAGAAGTAAAGATATACAGAATGATGCTGATGAGAAATGTGTCTCTAGAATGTGTATCTAGGAATAACCACTCCATAAAGAATAATCTCATTTTAAGGCTTCTGAAACTCAACAAACCAGAAAACCTTTTTCTACTAACAACAGCAGATTCTCTGAATCCACAGTGACTGCTCATGCCATTCGTACCATACAAATGTAACACAATTTAGGACTATTTACCCTTGGCTTATGCGGTGACAGAGCGCAATCCTGACCAAACATTTACAGAAATGTCTTCTACCACATCAACTAACCTGTGAGAAGCTTGATAGTGTTTTGTGAGAGAGGAAAATTAGAGAAGGCGCCTTCTTTTGCTTCTTCTGTCAGCTCCTAATAGGATTAAAAAAAAAAAAAAGAAAAAAGACTTAGTAGCCCTCAAAGATGAGCATAGAACATACCCTACACAGCCACTCAATAAAAGCCCTGCATTTGCTTTACAAGCACAATTTAACCAGATGCCTCCTTTCTAATTCAATGAAAAAGAAAATCCTGTGGATGTAAGCACTTGTACATACATGCTTGGCAGGTCAGGAAATAGAAACTATCTATTAAAAATCTTATTTAGAGTCCACTGAAACCATGAGAAAACGGTTTTTCACAACAACACCTATCTGGTGTCACAATTCACTATGCAAAGCAGGATTTTCCCTCTAGAAGACACCTATGTGGTACACCATGCAAAGAGCTTTGAACTTTAGTCGTGAGCAAATACTCAAAACGCAAAACTTGACTTTTACTTCAGAGATCCAATACGTCACACCGTTAGACACCTGAGGTACAAAAAGCACTCTCTTGATTCATGGTCCCACCTTAGACACAAAACTACTCACAGAAAAGCCCTTGCACCTTTGTGTGAGAAGTGGGAATTAATGAGTATAACTGTGGCTTTCTGTTACAGAACATTAGCTTACCATTAATAAATACTTCTTCAAAAGTGCTGCCATCAGAGACAGAAAGCGCCATCACAGCACAAAGCACAGCACGTTTCTGGACCGTGGCTGCCTGTGCAGCAGGGAGAAACCTTTGTGCTGTGGGACACCATCAAGCAGTGACATGAAGAGCAGCACACATGGAAACCGCTCCCCTAGCCAGCTGCCTTCCCTGCAGGACACGCTGCACCAAACCTCGGGCATTCAGCGGGAGGGGAAAGCACGTGGAGAGCAGCTCCCACGTGTTGCTGCGTGCCCTCCGAGCCTCACTCACCGCCCCCGGCCGGGCGGGAACGAGCAGGATGCCGGGCAGGATGAGAGGGAGATGCCCGGCATTCCCCATGCCCAGGACCAAGCACATCCAAACCTGGTGCGGCAAAATGTGCCTACGACAGATGCCTCGTGCTCCCACACTGTCTTACAACTCACGTGTTATTAAGCCCACTAATTACTAGCAAAACGTTTATTAACCAAAACAAAGGCTTTCCTGGCAAAGCATCCCTACCTCGGCGTCGCTGTCCTGCTCTCCGGCAGCCACGCTCTGGGCAGCCGGGGATGTCACGCTCACAGCGGAGGCAGATTTCACCGCGTGCCGGGACACGTCGCTCTCTCCTACCAAACCATTGCTCTTCTCCTTGACTTTTTTCGTCTTCTTGGGCACAGGGGGCTCGAAGTCGCCGTCCCCCAGCCCGCTCTCCTCGGGCTGCGCCTGTTCGGCCTCGGCCTTATCGCGCCGCTTCGCCTTTACCTGCCGCTTCACCTTCTTCTCCGGCGTCTCCTCCTGCTGCGGGAAAGCCGCGGNCGACGCCGCCCGCGCCGCGGGGAGCCCGAGCCTCGCCGCCCGACCCCACACGGCCCCCATGCAGCCGCCGCGCCCGGCCCGCCCCTTCCGCCGCACCGCCCCCGGCCCTTGCGTCAGCTCCTCCGTCACCGTGAGCTCCCTCACGGACCTCTCCTCCTGCTCCGCACAACTCCTTTCACGGACCTCCCCTCGTTGGCCACAAAACCGGGCTCGTTCCCCGGTGTGCTACAAGCCAATAATGACAGACTCGAGCCAGACCTTAATGATTTCAGAGCTGCGCAAGGCCGGGTGCTCGGTGGTGGTGCACAAGCGTAGAACCGCCATCGGGCTTCTGCCGCCATTATTCGTACACAGGAATTCAGCGTGAGGAACGTGCCCAGCACATCCCTTCTATAGGGCCATTCCCTACAAGTTAAGTAATCCCAGCTAACTTCTCCACCTGCTCAAGAGAAGGGTCTTGACCCCCTAGGTAGGCATCTTTCTGACCCATAGCTGGGATTTTTAGTTAAAACTCTAAAACATAGTTCACCCATAGGATACACAGACCTTCAGTATTTTGTCAACCCAACAATGTACACATAGACATACATCAATACACTGATTTACTTCATCCTTAAAGCTTGTTAGCTCCAGATGTCCTTGAATAAGGGCTGCTGATATCCGTTCTACTGATTAGGCTTGAAAACATGAAAGATGTTATATTTGATAACATCCTTACCTATGTGAAATCTTGACATATTCCACATTTGCAACACCCTCACAGGGTTATGGGTCTCCCTCACAGTTCTTGCTCCTCAAGGAGCTTCCCCTCATGCTTTGGAAACTGCCTTTCCTACCCTCATTTTATAAGGAGTGACATTTTGGATCAGAAACTAAAACTACAAAGTCTTAGGGAAAGAAGAACTTCATTACAAATCCACAAAATAAAAACCAAAAATATTCCAAGGGCTCCTGCTGCTATGCTCCCCAACCTGGCACCTTCCCACATCTGCACCTGCAAAATACTGCTTCAAAAACATGACAACAAAATATGAAGTTGTAAAATAATATTTAATTTTATCAGAAAATGTACAGGTTTGAGCAGNCTGTGCTCGGGCTCGGCGGCGGGCATGGCTGCGGGCTGCTCCCCGGGCAGGTGCGCGGCGGCCGCGTTGGCGCCAGTGGCGGAGCCGCTCTCAGCGCGGCGGCCCCAGGACGCGCGCCCCGCCCCGGCGCGCAGGAAGTGAGGCGGG
>VWZP01006149.1:607157-619219 GCA_013396995.1 Dicaeum eximium | reverse complement strand
CCACAAAACCGGGCTCGTTCCCCGGTGTGCTACAAGCCAATAATGACAGACTCGAGCCAGACCTTAATGATTTCAGAGCTGCGCAAGGCCGGGTGCTCGGTGGTGGTGCACAAGCGTAGAACCGCCATCGGGCTTCTGCCGCCATTATTCGTACACAGGAATTCAGCGTGAGGAACGTGCCCAGCACATCCCTTCTATAGGGCCATTCCCTACAAGTTAAGTAATCCCAGCTAACTTCTCCACCTGCTCAAGAGAAGGGTCTTGACCCCCTAGGTAGGCATCTTTCTGACCCATAGCTGGGATTTTTAGTTAAAACTCTAAAACATAGTTCACCCATAGGATACACAGACCTTCAGTATTTTGTCAACCCAACAATGTACACATAGACATACATCAATACACTGGTTTACTTCATCCTTAAAGCTTGTTAGCTCCAGATGTCCTTGAATAAGGGCTGCTGATATCCGTTCTACTGATTAGGCTTGAAAACATGAAAGATGTTATATTTGATAACATCCTTACCTATGTGAAATCTTGACATATTCCACATTTGCAACACCCTCACAGGGTTATGGGTCTCCCTCACAGTTCTTGCTCCTCAAGGAGCTTCCCCTCATGCTTTGGAAACTGCCTTTCCTACCCTCATTTTATAAGGAGTGACATTTTGGATCAGAAACTAAAACTACAAAGTCTTAGGGAAAGAAGAACTTCATTACAAATCCACAAAATAAAAACCAAAAATATTCCAAGGGCTCCTGCTGCTATGCTCCCCAACCTGGCACCTTCCCACATCTGCACCTGCAAAATACTGCTTCAAAAACATGACAACAAAATATGAAGTTGTAAAATAATATTTAATTTTATCAGAAAATGTACAGGTTTGAGCAGCAATTCAGATCTATGTATTATACAGTGAACCAGGCTACAGTTTTGAACGCAACAGACATTACGGAAAGATTCAAAGAGCAATATGAGAAACAAAAGAAACAATTCTTTTTTTTCTTGCGGATTTGTTGGGGTTTTCTTCTTTGCACTTTCATTTTAAATGAACAGAACCTTGTTTACGAGCAAAGTAGTACTGACAAAAAAAAAAATCTTAACGAAGTATTTTCCCCAATGGTACAAACACACAGAAACAGCCTAGTGTAATGTAATATAAAATACTTCAGTCCCATTTTTTCCTCACTTCTGGATTGTTGAAGTTAATGTTCAAACGCTCTGCTGAAACTTCGTTTCTGGCCTCTGCTCCTGAATCTGTTTCTACCAGAGCCACCACGCCGACCGTTCCTGGAGCTTGAGAAGCTTCGGCCATTTCCTCCACCACTCCCTCCTCCTCCTCCTCCTCCTCCTCGTACGGATTCTACCAACTCTGGTAATTCAGTTGCCACACACAAACGCCAATGTTTCGAATCTTCCCACCTGGCCTATCGGAATGAAGTCAGACATAGCAAGTGAAATTCTAAGAATACAAATACAGGGTATGTAATAATTATTAAATTTGCTCAACTGAAAAGGTAAAATCCTGAGCTGACATAGGAGTTTCAAGCTTCTAACTCAAAGGATCCATCATTTTGGCATGGTAATACTAATGGCTACCAAGCAAAAATCTGAATTCACTTAACTGTAGAGAGAATTCCGGGTGAGAACAGGAGGCAGGGAATACAGAAAAGGGGATTAAAGCTTGCTGCCTACAAAGATGAATCCAGCACCACTTTTCTCAGTGCAAAAATGTCAAGTTCCAGACTTTTGGTCACAGGGGAATGCCATAGAAAAGAAACACTGTGAGCTTGTTCTGTTCTTCAATTCCTTCCAAGCCATCCCTTTTGCCACCAGGAAAGGCAGGATAAAAGCTACTCAGTCTAACCCAGTCCAGACAGTTTCATCTTTAGTCTGCTATACCCAGAATTTGCAGAATTGAACGTACCTCTATTTCCTTCTGGTCTGCCACAGGAACATCAAAGCACACACCCTAAAAAGAAAGAATAATTTTAATGCATACAAGGTAAGCATTGCAAATGACTGCAACTAAAAACAACAGAGCCCACAAATCTACACCTGACAGGCAGGCACTATGAGAACTGACTGTCCTAAGAAATGCTTTTGTGTTTTGTCATTAAGGCAGAGTTAACATGCTTCATATCTTTTACCTGTTCTGCTATCCCCATAGCCATGCATTATCCTACCTCCTGAGCATGTCAGCAGAGCCCTAAGCACTAAAAAAACAGATTGAGGCCCATCATCAACAGTGCCTGGAACAGAGAAAAAGACCAAATAGCTCCCCTGACAATTGCTAAGAAAAGGCTGCAACCAGAAGAGCCCAGTATCAAAGAAACAAAACTAAAACTTACCATTTTTCCTTTGAGGAAACACATTCTGTTCACCTTCCGATCAACATCATCGCCCAAGACTTCCCGCAGTCTTCGCCAGGCATAGCTCATGTTGTTTATTTCTTCAGAGCAGCGTAGTATCATTGTAACATATCCCTAAAAGAAATGGGACATGTTCCACTCAGGCAGAGGAATAAGCTTCAGCATATATATCAGACAAGAGAAACCTGCCAATTTACAGTTTATTAATTAAATCTTAAAGTAGGTACTGTTATAGGGCATCAAGTATCTTTACAGCCACTCTACTGTTGCTTTTAACAAAATCAGTAGTTCCTAGTGGCTTAAGTATAGTTCTCAAACAAAATGGTCAGGAGACAAATAATTCTCTATTCACACAAGCCTGAGGGGTGTTCTTTCCAGTTTCAAGACAAGCATTAAGCCACATCCCCTTCCTTACCACATCTGAGTTCAGCAATGAGCGCTGTTCAATGGAAGTAGCACCCGAAATATGGGCCAGAGCTGCAGCCAGAGCATTAACTGGTCCCTTTTCTTTTATTAGCAACTGAGCAGATTCTCTGAAATACTCAATAGCAGTCTGAGGAACAGAATCCAGGCACCTAAGTAGTTAAAGCAAAAAAAACACCAAATATTTATACAGCAGTAGGCTCTGGAATAGAAGAAAACCCACAGTAGTCCAAGATTTCAACAGTGCTCAGAAAGTTCAGAGACAGTAAAGAATAATTCAAATAGCCCTTCTAAACTAGGAAGGCAGGATGATACAACAGGGCTTGAGTCCCCAGACACACCTCATGGCATCTTTGCTGGAAGCCTTTATTATGTCTGTTGCGGTAGGAACTCCAACACGCTTGAATGTAATGCCCTAAAATTTAAAAGGAAAAAGACAAAAAAAATTGCAGACCATAAATAATTCAGTTCTAAAGAAGCAGTACTGAACTCCAACACAACAATCATTCAAGTCTGTCATTTTTCTTCTTATTTTCACCTTTTGATTTTCATTTTTTCCTGGTGAAAATTGTAAGGTTAAGCTTACAGGGAAAAGGGTAACACAAGACTTTTATGTACCAAATCAATTTAAATGATTCAGTGACCTTAGACTGAAAACAGAAAGCATTTTGGTACGATTCTGGGGAAATCAGAGTCCTACAAATTCTAAATTACTACTTTTAGTCTGAGAGATTTGGATTTAAGTACAAATTACAGAGCCTTAGTCTAAATGTAACACTGCTTTATTTTCCAGGAATAAACCATCTCATCACAACCACATACTTAATTGTTGAGGAAACGAGCATACGGAATACTGCACAAAGTGCAAAAATGCAATTAACAGTTCTCAGGAAACTGAGAACTGCACATATGCACATCACTGATCAGATGATAACCAGGGTGAACACTACACAGAAATACTGCCAGTTTTCTCTCACTTCCACAAGGACCACCTTACTGGCATTTGCTGAAAAGGTGTGGGCATTAGAATCTGCAGAGCTCTCCCTGCTCCACAGTAACTGACACTGCACCCACCCTCCTCAAGGTACCCAAACCTCCTCTGGGTGCTTTATAAACTGCATTCTGCAAGTGAACAAATTAGAGTCTTGCAATTAGAAGAAAACTGTACTTTACCGCTTTTTGTTCTACGTGTCTTAACTGATATTCTTCCTTTCGCTGATAAAAACAGATGCAGATCCCAGTCCGCCCAGCTCGACCTGTGCGCCCAGAACGATGGATATAGGACTCCACATCCTTCAGAAACAGAGGCCCTTATGAGTTACCTCATTCATTGTCATTTAATCAATTCATTGCATCCACGTAACTTGTAGAAGTCATTACAGTTAAGCCTGAACAACGCACAGTAACTGCATCATAGAATTAAATTAGAAAACAGTTTCACTAATATCGACTGTATATGCTTTTCCATAATCATCTAAAAATCATGGCTTGAAAACCAGAGCCATGAGCACGAATCAACTTTTCTTTATGCATCACCACACATTTGGAGTGTGTGTACCTCTGCAACAATCCCATTTGCCCTCCTGCACATCCACTTGAGCATGGTTACTGCAGTATTACATTGTGTCTTTTGAATCCTCTAATTTCAGCCAACATTCTCACGGTTATGGTCCATATCTCATATTCACCTCCATTCATGAGAATCATTCTTCCCACTGCTCCCAGCCTTGCAATCACCATACCCAGCTTCCAAGGAAAGGCTTTAAACAGCCTCAGAAGAGGACATTTTAAGGAAATAATCTTTAAACATACCAGGGACTGACACACTCCCAAAAAATCCTCTAAGAAACTACTTCTACATATCTGGATGTTCCTCTCCCTTAAGCACAATGCTGATGAAATCTGTGTGGTCAATACCATCAGCTGATAGTGTACACCACTTGAAAACAAGACTACAGATTATTACAAGACATCCAATGTAACAGTCTCCTACCTTTGGTGGTGAGCTTTGTACAACCAGGTCAACTTCTGGGATATCTAAACCACGGGCAGCTACATTGGTTGCAACCAGAACTTTAAATGAACCATTTCTAAAACCCTTCAGTGTGATCTCTCTCTGCTTCTGAGGAATGTCACCATGCAACGACTGGCAATCCTGAAAAACAGTCTTAATTTAGAACCATACCAAAATCCAAGACAGTGCTCCATTTTATGGTCAGTTTTGAGTACAAAATCTTGGTATTTGATAGGTACTGTGTGGTAAGACAAAGAAGAACTAAATTACCCAAGTTTATATTTTAGGTGTCTTACAGTATGCACTCAGTAACTTTTATTCATATACCTCAAAGGCCTTTAACAATGGCAGGCAAACAGAACTGCAACGTGTGTCTCAGCTCACATCTAATTACTGTGACATATGAAAACTCTGCCCTAACTTGCCATCCACACCATCTATGCCATGCTTGGCTGTTTCAAAATAGTAATCTACAATTTTTGTTTCATGTCCACAAGAAAGAGTAAAATCCTATCTGACCACACACAAAAGTCTGCCCTATGCACTTTGAATCTCTCTCTTTAAAACTTACTCAGCATAGGTCTGGTATCAAAATGGGGTTGATACATCTCTGACAGACTTTGTTACTTAATACACACGATAAAATACCTGTTTGATTGAAGCATTCAATGCCAGTTCATTTGCCTCCTTTTTGGTCTCACAGAAGACAATGGTCCTCCCATGGCTGCCACTGTAGACCTGAATGACATCTCCAATAACTGCAGCTCTCTGAGACCAGTGACACTCTATTGCCAAATGCTATGGAAAAAAATTCCAGTGATTAGCTTATGTAAAGTTAAGGTTCTTTTAAAATAAATTTAAAACTGTTAAATACAGAAATAGTAAAGACTTATACAGCTCCCTGATGGGGAAAATGTGCTAACTCACAATCCTGGAACATCCAAAATCCATAAGGCTCTTATTTATGCCCACCACAATTAGTCTAATGCTCAGCAAAATTACAGTAAGAGAAAATCAGGCCTCTAGCAAGTATATATTATATTCCTTGCTATGGTATTTACTGCACAGCAAGCAAAGAGCTACTGAGATGAGATACTATGGGAAGTTTGAAAAAACTTCCTGTAGTATCCAGAATATCAGAAACTAACTGGGATGTCCATGGAGAATTAAGAGCTGCAGGCTGATGTTAATGTTGGCTTTTGCTTACAACTTGGATAAATTCAGGTACTGCTTTTCTCTGAAAACCCACAAAACTAACAAGAAAATCTTCCCTATACCTGTGATGTGAGAAGACAGGTCCTAAACCCAAAAACAACTTGACCTGTTGTAATGTAACTTATGCTTAGAAAAAAATTTCAAAACAACTTCCAACATCACTGTGATAATGCACCTTAGGAAGAGATGACCTTTTGTAGCATAAAAGAAAAGGGAAAAAGCCTGAAAACATTTCACATGAGATTACTCACTTCTACTGTTGTAGCAGCCTTCTGAGTTCTTTTCCCAATAAGGTCAATCTGTTCATATCTAGACTTCATGTATTTCTTAGCCACATCATACACCCAGTGTGGGCAAGTTGCAGAAAACAGCAGTGTCTGGGGATTGTCTTCAGAATCTTAACAAAAAAAACCAGAACAATGCTTCACAAACTTCATACATTTCACCTAACAGATGTACACAAGTTGATTATATGGGTGATTAAAAATGAGGTTAAATATCAGTACCTAACATAAAGAAGCCAATTGAGCTTTTTAAATGCATGCATTACCAACACCTGTAGTAAAAAATATTCTAGAAAGTCTAAATCATTTCAAGATTATGAAAAACTTACTATGGCCAAAAAATCCATCTGTTTTCAAGCAGTGAAAAAGGTAAAAAGCTAATTCCTTTTAATTTGAAGAAGTCCAAGCACAGTTTAAAGACAGGTACCAAAGACAGTTATTTACAGACCCCTAGGTACTGAACTGCAAGCTTTGCAAAGGTTTTGTGAATGATTCTCACATATTCACAATATATAATATTCATTTCTAAACAAAGTCACCTTATACCTCAATTTTAGCAAACTAAATAATTACTAATATTTCTTACTAATTGTTTAAATATTGAGATTACCCTTCTTGTAAGCAACTCGTAAAATGTCTTCCACTTGCTCAGCAAACCCCATGTCCAGCATCTGGTCAACTTCATCAAGTACAACATGTTTGACCTTGGTAAGGTCCAGCTTGCCATTCTGCAGGTGGTCTTTGATTCGACCAGGTGTCCCAACCAAAATGTCAATGCCACTCCTCATCAGGTCAACTGGTGAACAGGGAAGAAGGGAGTCAGCAGTGAACTAGGGAGCACTCCCTACAGCAGTAACACATGGCAATAATGAAACAGCTTCTTAAACCATTCATAAATTCTCTCCTTACAAAAGTGAGAACAAATGATGAACCAAAAGAGAAAATCTGGGAAAAAAAAGCAAGGTAGAAAATCTACTGCTCTTCCTGAAGAAAAAAAAAAATGTACCTCCCTTCCCTCTACCTGTGATTTAAAGTAGCAAGGATGAGCTTCTTTTAATATTCTTTAGAAATATCAGCTCTTCCGAAACTATCTACTTTAACTGGAAACTTTTTAAAAATTTATTTATTAAAACTATCCAAATTACTGAAATCAACTCCTTCCTGAGGTTCTGTAGTGGAAAAAAAATCATCCCTAATGTCTCAAGATGTATCACAATGAAAGAGCTCATTCTCATTCTCATTCCTTGTTTACAACCAACACAGTAAATTATGCTGTCACAATTTCTTCTTCACTTTACTATAAATCCTCTATATATCCCCTACCACATGAAAAAACACATATCTAGTCACAGATGTAAGACTAAACTTTTTTAAAGAAAATGGATTTAAAAGAATCTAAACCCAGATATGGGTTATCCACACAGTATAGTGTTTCACTTTAATTTAAGATACATGAGTAGGTAAGTAACACCAGGAGTATAACTGAGAGCCACAACTACTTATCTCCATAAGAAGATACATTTTGAACTGTTGAATTTCCTATGAATAGTCTACAGCCCTTGAGCTGTGTTTAGAAAGACCCAACTGCATTTTTAAAATATGGCAGTCAATCAATATTTCAGTTATTAGTCCTAAGAGTCACTTACTTTGTCCATTATAGGGAGTTCCTCCATAAAAACAAGCCACTGTCAGCTTCCTTGTGATATCCTTGAAATCTTTGGCAACCTGATTTGCCAGCTCTCTTGTTGGACAAAGAACTAGAACCTGGCCAGAAAAAAAGACAAAACAGATGTTTTCTCAGCATGGCTTCTGCCAAGAAACCACTAGACTTCTGATAATTTAGATCTGAGCCTTTGTAAAATTAAAAAAAAAATCTGTTTTAAGTAATTATCTAAGCAAAAGCTGGAGAAACACACTGTTTAGGTCCTTTGTAACATCATTAAACTCCTTCAACATACACTCATTTAGGACAGGCTAACTTCTTTTTAAAAAGGAGAGACTTAAATCTCGGTTAACTTTAGCTCCTAAACAGACCAGCTACAAGTCTTCTTGTACATGTGCATACTTTGTTTGAATGCAAGACTGAAGGATGTGGTTAACAAAAGGTTTTTGCACCTGCTCAGTACTGCTTCACAGCCCTGTGAGAAGGTGCGAGGAAGAGCTATCAGCTGTCTCTCAGCTTCTCTGAGGCTCAGGAAAACATATGTTTAGTCTGCAGAGCTGCCGTGCTAATCCATATCCCCAGAGGCAACCAAGGAACCATCCTCTCTTCCAATAGGCAGCCCTCCATGCAGGCAGGTTAACTAACTGCATTTAAAATGTGATTGAAGCACTGCTCTCCAACCTGCTATCGCTCACTTCACAAAAGGAATCTTAACATCCTTATCCCATTACCTCCTTCAACATTAAAACCCATTTCCAAGAAGCAAGCAGTGAGGTCTGGAATCTTTTAGAAGGCTTACGGCTCTCTTGAAGAAAGCTCTTCCTTCCCCAAAAGACTGTGCCAAATCTAGAGAGAGGGTTCTCAGTCAGCCAAGCAATGAGATGGGCAGACGTGTGCAGAATTGTTAGCATTAGTTTTGGAAGGCACTTCAGGTAATCTGTGAGATGACTGACAAGATGAAACAAACTGACAAAAATTATTAATGAGGACACGCTCAGCTTTGGCCTCTCTAGTTTTTTTGGAGGCACCATAAGAACTGAGTGAAAAACCACACGTGGTATTCCTTAGCAGAACAAATCTGCATTCTCTGGAGCAGAAGCTTCAACATTTGGTGGTGTTCCTAGTGAAAATTAAATCTATTTTTAAAACCTCCCACTGTTCACATGTTTTAGAAAGAAACATGTTTGAGTAGACAGCTTTTATCAAGCTGTCAAGTTACAATTAGTAACTAATCTGTTAGCAATTTAGGAGAAAAACAAGCATCCAGTAGCCACTAGCCGTGAACTGGTAATGTGACTGAGCAAAATTATACAGGAACACGTTGTCCACCTGTAGTTTTGGTCTCCCTGTGGCAGAAAAAGGAAGTGACAAGTGGAAAGAGCTGTTTGCTCTTCACTCTTCATCAGAGGCTGTGAGGCAGCACAGGATGCAGGCAAAGCCCAGTGGACACAGCTTTCAAACCACCTTTAACGTGGGTTAGCTTACCCCTGCACAGACCTGAAGGGCTTCTCCAGCCCTTCAGCTGAAAAACCTGAACCATTTCGATGTAAGACAAAGCAAAATCACCATTCTAGCCAGGCACAGTTACCTTCGGTGGACGGCCTCTTCTTCTTTCCTGTGACTCTCCCTGAAGCTTTTCAATTAAGGGAATAGCAAAAGAGAATGTTTTCCCTGTACCAGTTCGTGCTTGAGCAATGACATCTTTGCCAGAATACACTGGGTTGAAGGTCTTCACTTGCACAGGGAACAGGTACGTCACTCCTCGAGCTGTGACAATTTCAAGAGATTTCCTTATTATGGTCATTTTACAAGTGTTCTTTCATACTCTTCAGTGGAAATTATTCCAAGAATAACTTCCATCAACTCTAAAGTAAGTCAGGACTATCATCACCTCCACTGAATTATTTGAGTCATCTGCAAAGAGTGCCCTGGGAGTGTCCATTTAATTCTCCCCCTTCACACCACCAGACACAGTGCTAGCTAGCACAGAGGAAGTTATTAGCCTTTCTGAAGGACTGTGAGTACTGTGCCTTTATTTATGCAATATGCAGCCATACGTGAAAGTCTCTTCCCTTCAAATAACATGTATCTCAAAACCACTTCTGTTCTTCTTTTAATTCTTACTAATTCATGTATAAACAAATGTCAAAGATATGAAATATAATTGGTTTTCCTTTATTCACACCAAAATAACCTTTAACTGAAAAATTCTCACACCATTTTTTTTCCTTGGCTCAAGTAATTTAGAATTTTATTGCAAAATCTGAACTGGACAACACTGCAAACAGGAAAGTCCATGTCCAAAAGTGTATTTAGAGCAGGCAATCAATGTCTTCTGCACAGCATCTGTGCTTGTATAGGCACAAGCAGAGCACATCTCTAAAGCTTATTGATCCAGGGTGTTGAACATAAAAATATGACCGAGATCACTGACATTCTATGGTCACACCTTGCCAAGAAACTTACCTTGAAGAAGCTGGACAGTTTCTTTGGAAATAGAAAAATTGGAGAAAGCGCCCTCTTTTTGTTCTCCAGTCAACTCCTGTTAGGTAAACAATAACTCAAGTAAGATTCTATGTGAATATTACATGACTGTAAGTAAATTCAAGGTAATTCAAGTAAATTCAGCATAGGCACTGGTGTCATACTCTTCAGTGACAGCATCACAGATGCAGCTAAAGAGCCTTCTTTGTTTTACCATCATATTTCAAACTTGGACAAAGTCAGCAAAAGTGATTTGCAGGTTAAGGCTGTTTCATATCTAACAGCACAGTACATGCAAAACACTCAAACCAAACTGAAAACTCTTAATTAGAATTGTAGAACATCATGAGTTGGAAGAGACCCACAAGGATCACCAAGTCCAACTCCTGACTCTGTACAGGACAATCCCAAAAATCACATACACCTCATTATGCTCAATCACATGAAAGCTCCATCTCAGTGCAATTCGTCTGCCCAGCAACAGCTTCCACAGCACCAGACTGCTGTGCAAACCATGATGCACTGATCCAACACTTCAGGACTTTCATAATTCAAAATTCTTGCAAATTCTTGGCAGACTGATCAATTCAAGAACTTTAAATCTTGAAATTTTACAGCACTTTCAAGTGAACAGGAAGGGGCGGAAAATGGAATACAACCCCTTCTGAATTTGGCCGTGTTACAATGCAAGAGTTAAAAGCTATCACTAAAACTAAAACCAGTCATCGGCTTTACCTCATCCTGCTCGCTCTCACTCTCGCTCTCACTTGACGTTTCACTGGAACTACTCTGTCGGCTTCTGCGGGAGGATTTGCTGCTAAAGGAGGACAATCTCGATTTCTCCACGCTCTCCTCTTTCGTATGACCGTTCTGTTTACTGACACTCTTTGATTTCTTGGGTTTCGGGGCATAACGCTCCTCATCCGATTCCTCGCTTTCATCTGTCTGAGTCTTTCCCCTCTGAAACTTGTCCCGACGTTTAGATTTCTTCTCCTTTTTCTCCTTCTGGCAAGGCACAGAGCAAATGAAAATACGCGCTCGTGGATCCAAGCGACACGGAACAGAGAAGAGGGCGCAGAACAGTTAAAGCTTGAAGCGCACGTTCTAGTGACTGACGGGGGCGGTGGCCGACACGAGTCAACAGATCCCCGCCGGCCGCCGCCGCTCAGGAGCCGCGTTACCGACCACGAGACAACCGGCCCTTGGTTTCCGGGGCTGTGCCCCGCTCCGGGTGCCGGGAAAGCGCTTCCCGGGCTCCCGGCCGGCTCCGGCTCCGGCAGGCCCAGCACGTCCGGCGGTGCCGCCCCGACACGCGGNCGCCACGCCGCGCTCCGCACCAGCCGCGCGCCCGCCGCGCGTCACGCTCCGAGCGGCCCAGGCGGCCGGCAGCCAATGGACGGCGGATCCGGCAGCGCGGGGGCGGGGCCAAGCCCTCCGACAGCCAATTGCCTGCGGCCGTCGGCGTGGGACCACAACTCCCGGCGTGCCCCGGGGGAGAACGTGAGAACTGCAAGTCCCGGCGCGCCTCGCGCGCGCCGCACGCTGAGAGGGGGCGGCCGCCATGACGGGGCCGCCATGAGGGCTCGGCTCGTCCCGCGGCCCTGCCCGGG